>BMAW01038946.1:442012-523587 GCA_019974015.1 Nephila pilipes
AAAAAAAAAAGAGATTAAACTAACGTTGGAGAACGGTCATGGAATTATGATAATGTAATCAACAATTGACAAATCATCCATAAGTGCAATATTTAGATTTTTTTTTTGTAGAAAATTCCGTAACTCTAACTTTAGTTTCACTTCTATGGAATTTTGACTCAGGAATGCACAAAGAAAGAAAATATATTGAATTTTATTTGAAAGTAGGCAACATGTTTCCGGGATAATTTTAAACGAATATCGGATAATTTCTTACAATCAAAAAAACATTTAAATGTATTAAACTTCTTAAAACACAGGTATGATACGTAGGAAATTATATATATATATATATATAGTATTGCGCAAGTATACGAATGTTTGTTTGTTTATTTTTTTTTTATTTTTATCTAAGCTAAGTTTTAAATTTATTTCTATTTCTATGAACATTAATTGTTTCATTTCTAATTTTATCGTCTTCTCTGTCATTTACTTTTCTTATTAATATTACAATCTTGTAGTATTTTTCTATTTTTCTAAGGAATAGATTTTATTTTTTTTTTAAAAGTAGTTTTACTTTTTTTTACATTTTTTATTATATAGCTTTTAATAATGTTATTTCGATTTTAATTTTATACTAATTTCTCTAAGAATTTTTATTTTGTTTAATTTTATTTAATATCATCTTCAATAGCTTTTAATTCTTTACGACTAAGTTAATAGTGAATACTTTAATATATGTATGTGTATGTATATATGTATAATGCAAGTTTTTAAGAAATATGCATGAATATTATTTTATTTCAGTTTCGTTGTTTAAGTTATACTTCAAGGCTTCATTTCCCCAATTCAATGAAACTATTTTTTTCTTATTTAGTAAATCAGATTCCCCCTATTCAATGAAACTCTGTTTATTTTTTAGCAAATCAGATTATTATAAGAGTGTGTCTTTTATTCAAGTTATTTCTAAATTGATCTTAAAGTATTTTCTTAGGTATATTGGATTTTTTGACTCACGAATAGAGGGCGCTGTTATGTATCTTAAACAACAATAAGTTATAAATCACTTAAAATATCTTTTGTGGATTAAATTTATATTTTTCACGTAAATCGTTTCGTAGAGAAATGTATTACATTTATTGAAAAAAGTGTGTAATATAAAATATTTCTAACATAAATTAATAAAAAAAATTATGATTCCATAAGTCGAGCTTCGAGTTTTAAGTAAATGGTAATTTCCTGTAATATTATTGTTTTTGTCTGTGTGATTGCGTTTATGGAAAGTTTATAAAAAACGTAATTTGTAAAGAGTTCTTTGAGATGCTGTTCATTCCTGCTCATTTAGAAATAATTAATCGTATATTTCCTTAGATAAGACAAAAAAAAAAAAAAAAAACCCTTCAAATTTGAGGTCTTTTTATATAATAGACAAAAAATAATTTGATTGATTTTTTTATAAATTAAAACTGTTCTTAAAATAAAATACTCTTTTATGTATTTAGAATCCTGCAAAATCCTCACATTCTTCATTTAAAGCAAACAGCTTCTCATACATCCTTGTTTTTATCATAGAGAAGCTCGTCATATAACAATGGGTCGCATTCCGTACTTAACATCTCACATTTTTGAAGGATTTGTTAGAAATTATGAGTGGTACAAATGAGGTCGGAATTCGGCATATGCTTCAGTAGAAAGCGCTGCCGGATTCAAGAAAATAAACATGTTATATTTAATGACTGGTTGCTTATTAACACATATTAACTAGTTGGCTGGTTTAAGCGAAGAAGACTAGTTGGCTAGAAGTAATACGGGGATTTATCGACAAGCTTTGTAATTTTGAACCTCGATCCAGAGACGAGGACGACACCTGATCTGGCAACTCCCTCTCCTAACTTCTCAACATGCCATAAAAAAACTTGGGGGGGGGGGAGTCAAAAGATTAACGGTGTTTCAACCTCGCTATTCAGCGGATCTTCAATAGCATCAAGGTTCGAATCCAAGACTCGAATAACAACACCAGCTGTGAATTCGTGACTATAATCAGGTACTTGCTGGTACAAGAAGATAAAATTTGTTCCAGATGGTGTTGAGTGATCTAAAATAATTCATAGACCGTTGACAGCTTAAGGGTCGTCTTACTGGATAGATATAAGCCAAACCTATGAAACTTTGACGAAAATTTATACCTTATTGAATCTGGATATCAGATGTCTGTTCTGATGAAGCATTGAGATTATTCTGCTTGGATAACCTTAATATAATTCAATTTCATAAAAAAGAGCTTTAATTTTCAAAATTATATCTGACAAAAATATTTGTCAAAATGTATGATTTAAATATTAGGGGCATCCTGATTTCAAATATTAAACAGAAAAATTTTAATTTTGACAACACAAATTGATAGACTTTTACAGGAACTGTAATTTTTATTTTCATTTCATGACATTTAAATTAAAATGGAGAAAATTTTCGATCATGTGAAGATTATTTAGAAATTCATTGCGGAAACAAGAAAAGAAAGTCTTACTCAGCTGACTTTTTCAAATAAGATTGATCACAGTAGGTTAGAAAAGTAGAATATTAGATAAACTTTAATTAACTTGCTTATTGATGATAATATGAATATATTCAAAACTATTTTTTTTTTCGATATTACAAATACACAAATTGGTATCGGGTTGAATGCTATAAAAAATGAATTTTTAAACATGTTCTAGTTGTTGAATATTTTCTGTTAAATTTCTAACATTTGTAATTTTAATTTCTCTTGCAAAATTCATTTTGCACAATAAATTTATTATTATTTTACTAAGATTGTTTAATAACTAATATGAAACCCAAGAGATTTACATAAATTGTATATTTTATTTTAAATTCATTCAAAAATACTCATGTTTCATAGCTCAAATTTTAATGAATTGTTGTAAAACAGCTTATTATAAAATTTTCCCCCAGTTTAATATAAAATGAGCTTCCATTGTATTTGACGTTATCTTGTTATAGAAAATTATACTTACTTATAAAAACTCTGTCTTTTTTGGTATCAAAAAGCTAAATTTTGTAATAAATTATATAAGTTTTATAATGGAAAGATTTAATTTTATAATAAATTATATGTTTGATAAAAGTAATGCGTGACTTTAATAAATATATTGTAAATTTCCAGAACGATGCATAAACAACTATAGAAAAATTAAATTTTAATATTGTCCATATTTTCTAAGTTGCTTATGTCTACAAGCTTTAGTTTTACGATATTAAAAATGTATGGATAGTTATTGTTTTAGTGTTTTAAGCCTCGTCCTTTTTTTTAGTTGCAAGGGATGTGTCGCGAATAATTTATGGGATACACTTTGAAGGCGGAGTCGTGAAGAAATGTGTGGAACGATCAGTTTCAGAATTTTGTTTATTTTTAGAAAAGTTAGGTGAAGAAGGAAGCGTATATTGATAATCTCTTCGCGATAAATTACGAAGAGCATAAAAAAAAATATTTGACATTATTTACGTCGATCAACTCTACAGCAAGCTAAAAAGATGGAAGCTCGAGTTCGCTGACCAGAATATATTCTTTTTTCACTTTTTAATTGATGCGTACATGATAAATAAAGTTAAAAGTATATTCTGCTAAATGGGGATTAAATAAACATACGTTAAATAAGATAAAAATATGAAAATTACGAATTATTAAATATAATTGAGAAATATACATTATCATATACCAGATTTAGTATGTGGATGATGGAAAGTAATTTTGTTGGTTAATTAATGATCAACTCTTAATTAACAAAGTTTCTCACAAGATATACAAATAGTTATTTAATTAATTCGATTTATGTCAAATTATAACATTGTTCTAGAGAATACATGAGTGAATGTTTAAAAAATGCCATTATGTAATAGAAAAAATTCTAATAAACACTTTTAAAGATTTTTAACCCAACGATAAATAATTTTTTCTATTCTGAAATCTAATAAATGTAACAAAAATAATATAAAAAAATGTTCTATGCAAAGTTTTGCAAAAAACAGATTTAGCCACCCAAGGTGCGCTTTTTTTTATAATTATTATTAAATTACTCATTTAAATTTGAGAATTAAAGTAAACGATGAAATATATAGAAATGGACAACAGTAAACTTTTTCGATATTAAAATTAATGGAAACACGGTAAATTATTAAAGTGAATATGCCGAAAGAAATTTTAACGACTAATTAATCATTATAAGTTGTAATTGAAAAAATTCTCCCGCAAGACACGTAAATAAATACTAAATTCATTTCCTTAAAAAATCGTCTTAATTTAAAATCGTATTATAATTAATTGCAATCAATTTATTTTATTAATTTAAATTTATGGGTAATGGAAATCAATTTTGATGATTAATTATTCAATTAAATAACACATTTCCTACCATGGCATAAGTAAATGCGCTTAGTTTATATTTTAAGCAGTTGTGTAATTTATATCGCATTGTAATTAATTATAATGAATTAATTTATTAATTATAATGAATCAATTTTGATAATTAATTAATCAACAGCTTTTAGTAAAGAAATTCTCTAACAATATGTATAAATAAATATTTAATTAATTTTTGTTAAAATCTTAATTTACATCGCATTATACTGTTATTATAATGAATGAATATAATCATTTAAATATCTAGCTAAAGTGAATATTCAAAAAAAATTAAGCGCACATTATTTTATACAGATTCTTATTCTTTTTGAAAAACTGAAATCTTTTGAAGGTACGGAATGACGAGGACTGACACAAAACTGAAGATAAATTTTATCATTCTTTTTTGACCTTCTTAGTTTTTATTCCAGATTTTCTTCTGAAGATCATTTTCAAAAAGGTAACCAGATATCAAAGTTTCCCAAATCGTTGCCAGAGATGGCTCTTTCAGAGAAAGACGCCATGCCTTATTGACAGAGACAGAATGTTGTAAACAGAAGCGAGAAAAAAAAAGAATCAATAGCTTTGTCCTAACTAGAAGTTCGTAAGTGAAACTTCCAAAGACAGGTCACGGTAAAAGGAAAAAAATTCTAACAAGCCATTAAAGGGATAAGACTAGGTTACTTAAAAATGTCCCGTAATTAATTGTATTTTTTGGTTATTGATCAACGCTGATGAGAAAATGTTTGCATGAAAGTTTTCGGTTTAAAAATGTTTTTTTAAATAATAATTCGATATTTATTGGCATATAACGTTCTATTTTGAAAATCGATCACTGCAAAGATGATTTGATATTTTTGAAAACAAATACGTAATTCTATTTTCGATGTAGCCATTACTTTTAAACACTGTAACCATACAAAAAATAAACAAGTAAAGCGTCTCAAACTTTTATTTCAGCACAAATTAGAGGAAATTTTTGAGTTAAAAAGAGTGAGGATGTAGTAAATGTACTTTCTCAAGCAATCTCATAGATGCTAGTAGTAAGCGTGGTCATAAACTCTTTGAATATATTAAACAAGCTCATTATAACGAAATAACAAACCACATCAACGATAAGTTTAAAAATGAAATATTATATCATTACCTTTTAATGAAAAGATATATAACAATCCAGAATATAAAAGGCATCAACACTTACCTAAAAAACGAGAAAAACATGAATTTAAGTAAAATATTTCAAATAAAAAAAATACTGTATACATAATATATACATTTATAACAAATTAAGAGCATCATAATTCGAATGAGAAAAAAAATTAGAAACCAAGAAAATTAATACATAATTTAATTATTTAATTATTTTAATTTACTGCTAGTATTTTTTACAGAGTTGAGAATTATTATCGTTGAAAATATATTTAGTTTCTTATGCACCAAGGCATGATAAATATCATGTTGGTGTTTTTTATCTGAACTATTATTGTCTTTATTATTAATTATTGTTTATTATTGTGTTATTCAATTTCCGACTTTAATAATAAATTACCTCCTTAGAAATGAATAAAGGTATATTTACAAGAATATGAAAGCTTAAAAAATGCCTCAAAATTTTTATTTTTCTAAGCATTCTTTTTACATTGCATTCAATTTTGCTAATGTTGATTAGTAATAAAATTCTAAAATTAGTTATTTAACATTTTTAATAGTTATATCTCATAAAATAGCATAAGTGTACGTTGGACATGTGATTGCGTTTTGTTAGAGTAAATTTATTTGGGTTTTATGTGTTTTTTCCTTCAATGTTTTCTACGTAAAAATAATTAATAAATATAAATTTAATGAACACAACACCTTTTATAGAACACCTTTATAAAATGTATAAATAAAAATATCTCTATGTATCAATCTTAAAAATGTTACATGTAAATGTATTGTACTGTGAAATTTTGAGAAAACACTTTAGAATGACATAAATTATTTCAAAATGCTATTTTCTGGCATTTGATATTTTACTGTATTTTCTAAAAATATTCAAAAATATGAATTAAAAATTTGAAACTCTTGTGTTGCAGTTTTAACATTAGTATAAATTAAAACATTAGCATGTATTAGTAGGAATTCTTAATATCTTAAAGGATTTAATTAGTTTTATTTCTTCTTTGAATAACATTTTTATATGTTTATATAGAAGATAATTTACGTTATGCAGAAAAATTTCGTTTTATTTAACGTTCTTTCCCCTTTAACAGTTGAGCTGCACTATAAGTTACTAATTCAAAGTTAAACAAATATTTAATGCTTTCAAAGTTGATTTAATTAAAATTAACTTGGAAAATTTAATCTCCTTTATGCAGATTTATACAAACCCCAGAACTAGGCTAACTTATCTGTAAAAATTGGTTATTTAATATATACTGGTTGGAAACAGACATCCAAAAGAGTTTTCGTTTGTTTTAGTATTTATTTCAATTATAGATGTACAATATTTCTCAAATTACATTCGAACTATACTGATAAGCTACAATTTTGCTGTATGAATAAATATTGCTTTTAAACAATCTGAAACCATTTAAAACTCGCTACTAAATATTAAATATGATTTCAAAAACCTGATGAAAGAAATTTCCAATATTAAGTAGAGTCGTTCATGGAATATTATTACAGTTCTTCGCAATTTCGTACCTACTTTCACAAAACATAAATAGACTATTTTTTTAAACCGAATATTTCTTTTGTACACCAAAAGAAATATTGTTCGGTAAATTACGGATTCCTTTCAGATGTCTGATTTCATGCCTTAAAGCATCAACACTTAAAACTAGCTTTTTTTTTTTTTTTTTTTTTTTTGCTTCATCTCATCTTTCCTTTTCAGTGTTTTATTCGAAAAGAAAAGAAACTACTACGAAGAAGGGAACTTGGTCGTTCGCCAAGTCATTATACAATGTTTTTTATACTTTTTTTTTATTTCTTTGATTGTCCCTCACGCTCTAGAGTTTTAACTCTCTTTGATTCAAACCCTTTAAAACGCCTCATTCTTAGGAGCCCGAACCGTTCCATGTTTCCGGCGTTTTTCCCTTTGCTTCCTTTCAACATATCAGTCATTCGAGTTTTTCTTTTTCTTTTTTTTTTCCGACACGTTTTACAACGTCTTTCTTTTTCCCTCTTTTTTTTATATATTTTTTACTTTTATTATATTTTTCAGAACTCGAATCGTCCACTTAATATTTTTACTTTACTTTCCTTTTTTCCCATTTTAATTTTTACGACTTGACTAGATTCTAAGAGCAGGAAATGCACAAGCAGTCTTGAGGGAAAAAATGGTTGACGACAGAAAAAAATGCCAATAAAGAGGGTTTTTGCTATACCTGCTGACATGTGGGAAAAAAAGAATATTAACTTTTTTAATACACCCCAAAGCCACGTTGAAGATTAAGCGTTTTCTAAATTTTTTCTGTGCATTAAAGGTAGTTAACACTTTTTTCCTCCCTCTTTTGCAACATGATAATTCAGCCGGATCAACAGACTCTCTAATGATTTGAATTTGGACTTACTTTCAAAACAAAAAAAAAAAATAGATTGAAAAAAATTAAATTAAAAAAAACTTTATTACTGGATACAGCTAAGGAATAAAAACGCTTGAAAAGAATATTTTAAGAAATAAAAAACGTTCAACACTGTTTTATTTGTTTAATTTTGTGGCAATGTACGAAATTTAGTTTTAAATTATACAGGTTACAGAATAAGTAATGCAATTTTCATAACGTATTTTTTCTTGCAAACTGAATGTGACCGTTTTTGTAAAAAATAACTTATGCAAATTTAAGATAAAAAATTTTTAAAAAAAATCCGCACACAACCACGCCGTACAATTGCTGTTTTTCGCAAAATGTATTTTTGCCGATTCTTTAGCATACTAAAAAAAACAATTTAGTTTACATATAAATCTAATTACATTTTTGAAATATTTTATTCTAATCCCAATTAATCAGTTTTTTTATAATTTCATTGAACAGTAAATTATAAATGCATTAAATAATGCATTAAAAAAAACTTAATAAAAATAACTATTTAGGTTCAGATTGAGTTGAAGTTATTCAAGAAAGCTTTACAAAAATTGTTGAGGTAATTATTATAAGATTTATATACTGAAGCCTCTTGTATACTTTGCATAAAAATAATCAAAAAATCTTTTTAAGTTACTTAGAGATAAAATCAAATGGAAAATGTAATTAAAATATATTAAAATAAAACAGTTTAGTAAAAACTGTAAGGAATACAATACTACTACAGATTATTAAAACAAATTTAAAATAGAGAATAAAATCCAATTCTAATTAAACACTGACTATAAAGGATGAGTGTTTAAAAAGTTTTATTACAATGTTAATTTCTCAGTGGTGCTACTGAAATATTGTGTTATTATATGAAAGAAAACACTTGAATATTAAGCTAAAAATAGGAGAAAATATATTTGTTTTTTATACTGTCAGTTATGCGAACAGTTTAGAATGTTTTGTAGTATTTACCATTCACACTACAGTATTAGTGACCATTCTGGTAATGAAAGATAACTTAGTTTGGTTAATTGGTTATACAAATTTGTTGTTAATTGATTATTAACGTCACACTAGATGCAAAATCAGGTTACTGGCAACTGATCTCGTAATTTTCAGCTTCAACCAAATGACGCAGACGACACTTGAAGTGGCAGATCACTTTCCTAACTTCCACACCACTTAAGAATTTAGTGTTACTGAGTCCTCAAGGGATATATTGTGCCTAATGTAAGGTGATAAAATTGCTATTTTAAGGAGAAGAAAATTCAAAAGTCATACTTAGGGTAAAACATAGAAAAATTAGGATTTAAAAAAACTAAATGAACGGAATGAAACTAATGTCAAAAGTAAAGATATTAAAAAAAGATATGATTGATGGTTTTTTTCAACCAAGAGGCAATCAAAGGAAGATTAAAAGATTTAAATTGTTCAACACAAATATAGTTAAATTCAGAAGGTTTAGTCAAAATATATCTTACCATCAGGGGACAAACTAAATGATTACACTTAAATAGAATTTCGCTCAGAATGAGGTATTTATGCCTTAGACTTGTAGAACCGATCGGCAAACGTGGTGAGATAACTTCCCGTCGTCGCAAAAATAATTAATGCAAATGAGAAAAGATGGGTTTTGCATAATGTGTTTGAATATCTAAATTCAGATTCCATTGGTTCTGCCAGTGGTCATGAATATCCTATTTAATATGTCTTAAACAATCTCAGTATGGAGAGAGATATTGTACTAGATGCAAATACATCCAGCATTTTAAAATGAATTAAACAGGTACCGTTTTTGAAGTACCAGAAATAACATTGCTATTTTTTCTACAATGATATGAAGTTTACTTTTCTTTAACTGTGTTACTTATGAACATTTCTTTGAACAAAAACTATCAACTCAACTTCCAATTATGCAAAGCAAAGTTCATATATAAATTGAAGTTTCATGAAAAATAGAGAAGACGGAAATATAGATTGATTCGATCCTGACACGGATCTAATCTGTAATAATAGCCAATTAAATAAGAACTTTTAAAACTCTTTTGAGTATGTGTGAGAATAGCTCCAACTGGCATAATAGATATAGAGGAAGTTTATAGTTTTATTAAGCATTCAGTTAAAATTTTATTTGTCTCCTTATTTGATATTTGACTGAACTCTAATTATTAGGGATATTTATTACGGATATGGATCAAATGAATCGAAATAATGAAAGACGGTTTTTCGTTACATTATAGATATCAATTATTGGATTATTTTTCAAAATGAAAAACTCTTTTTTATTTTAATATGATGCATTCGGGGACAAAAAAAATTTCTTGAAGAAATCAATTGGTTAAAAAAAAGAGTTTCGCTTTAAATATATTACTTTTAAAACCGCAACAGTGAATCATGTTAGTAAAGTTTAAATATAAACATGAACTTGAAAAACAGCAACTGTTTTTGTTGCTGTGTTATATATTTCACTTATTTCGTAGATCTAGCCCAAGAGACCGAAAGTCCTCACGAAATAATAAACGAGAAGAGATGTCGTGAATAAGCCTTTCCTGAAAAGTTCCAAACTTTTTTCAAAACATGAATTGGAGAAGCTACAGCAGAAATAGTGCGGGTTAGACATTTGTCCACTCTTTTTAAAAGTAAGATTCCTAATATCCTCCACGAACAAGTTTACAAGTGGTGATTTGGACACCTGTATCCTCCTTAATGGTTAGAGCACATCCAGGAACTTACCTATTACACCTTTAGTGAATCGGAAAGATTCCATAATTGCTGTTTTGAAATTTTTACTTTCTTTTCTTTGGGTTGCAAAAATGGTGTGAGTAGACAGACATATATATCTGATTCATATTAGTGAGCTAAAACGAAGAAATGGTTCTAGTGATATTATTTAATGCGCTTTATTCAATGTTGAAATTAAAAAGTTCTTTATATTTTAATCAAATATTCGAGTAACTTCAAGCAGTCTTTGTCTGATGCAATGAAATAAGCCAAAAAAGTTATCCAATATCTTAATGACAAATATTCTACTTAAATATTTTACGACAGAATATCATTAAGGTCTACTTATTACTAAGAAACAACAGGTATAATGGAATAAAATTCATTCTGCAAATAAATTTACCCGTACGTGCTAAATGTTATAAATTATACTTGTTAATATTGATTTAATTGGTTTCAGGAAGCCGTGGACTGAAGCAACTTGCAGCATCGCAAAGTCTTACTTGGTATACCTGAATTGAGTAAAGTTTAATTTTACTAAGAAATAATTGTGCCAAAAGCTTAGTTTTTATTAATTATTATTTTTAAGACTTCTCTACATAGTCATCAAACAAAGCTATACAATTGTCTTAGTGTTTCTTGAACTTTTGAAGGCCATCATAATATAACATAGCAAAATGAACTCTCTCTTCTCCCTACTGCGGGTTAATTCAATCTACGGCTTCTAGAAACCAAACAAATCAACATGAATAGCTATGATTTACAACATTTTGTACTCAAGGATCATTTAATATAAGGAATAAATTTTATCTAGATATTCTGGTTATTTCTTAGTAATAATGACACATTAACAATACACCTATGAATAAAATACAACATATTGTATTATGATACAAACTTCTAATTGAAATAGACTATTTTTTTCATGTGCAAAATGTTACAATATTTTCTTTTATAGTAACTATAGACCTACGACCAAAGAAAGATTAACAACGAATTTCAGTATTAATATAAATTGATTAACAATACAGATTCCAATATCGATATCAATTTTCCGCTCTATTTCTATTCTATTTTGACATTATTTTATTTATAATGAAATATCATATACAAGGAAAAAAAGACGTTTATAAAACTTAAACTTTAACTGATTAAAATAATTGAACGAATGGGGGAATGAACCCTCCCTCCTAAAAAATACAAAACGTCATCCCTTTCAAAGCCTTAAATTTTCAAAGCATGTTTCTCAAAGACAACATTTTGTTCATCTTCGTTTATTTATCTATACTCCTGTTATGATGAAAATACTGTCTTCACCTTACAACCAAGGGACTTTCCACCATTCGTGGCCTCTCTCTCTAGCCTCAGACATTCGGAACATGGACTTTCCCCCACTCTATGTTTTCTTTTTACTGAATTTTGTTACTTTACTCCTCTTTACTACACTTGTATAGTAATCCAGTCTCTAGACCGTTGTCTCTTTTTAAAACTTCGTGTCTTAAGCGTTCCGCATAATTTTGAATGTTCCCCCAGCTCCCTCGAATATTTGTCAAATTATTTTCAGTTTTTATTTCCTTGTTGCCTTTGGTCCAAAGTTAGTGACAAATAACCTCCATCACTCCTATCTTTTTGACTCAAGTATCTGCTCATAAATTTTTGAATAATTTTTTAGAGTTTTCCATTCTGCACCTCCTTTGTTGGTTTAGTTATTGCATCTCTGGTTTAGAAAAAAGATTCTTACTCTACTCCTACGCTTCGTTTTTACTCACTTTAATGTGCGATAGTACCATTTGACTTATTTTTTTTCACATATTTCAAAATTCTTTCATTCCATGCATTAGTTTTCTATTGCAAATAAGAAACGCATGCCTTGTTCACCTCACGATATATAAAATAAAAAGTGCTAAAAGTATTAATGTATTTTCTTAAATGGAAGTTCTGAAATCATGGAAAAGGAAATGCCAAATATATAGAGGTTAAGCCGAAGCAATATACATATAAATATAATACATAAAAAAAAATTAGCTTATTATTATAAATTCATATATTAAATGAATGGGGTTTAACACAAATATTCCCCATATTACAAAATGTAATAATGTTGGAAATTAACTTAAATAAATTTAAACAAACATGAATGTAAAATATTCGATAATTTTATAATTGAACCTTAACAAAAGGTTTAACTAGAAATGTCGTTACCGCGTAGCATTGATGAATGATCCCACGAACAATGAAATAGCAGCATCATAAAAATGAATTGTTAAGGTAAATTTATACGGATTTAAATATATCTGCTACACAATATATGAATCATCATTTCCAAATACTTAATTACTCAACTAAAATTTCACTGAAAAAGATTTTACTATATGTATTATCGTCATTTCGCTTTCTATGTGTTTTTTTTAAAACAGTTTTATTCAAATTATATTTTTTCCTCGGCTTATTAAAAGCCATTTAGATTTTTACAGGGTTTCTTGCTTTTTTCTACTCTGGGATTACTTTCAATTTTGAAAGTGCTTAATTATAAAGAGTTTCTTTTTTTTTCTTTGTCTGCGAAAAATTCTTTTTCTTCGTGGTTTTTACTTCGTATACTTTTCATCCCCGAGGGTATGTTTTCAATTTAATTTTACTTTTAATTGTTATTCTTTTGGCTTAAATGAAATATATATATCCAAATTTTGATTACGGTTTTCAAACACAATGAAGAATGAAAAAATGTTGTCATTTATAATAATTATTTCTGATTTTTTTGCGTGTACATTTGATGGAGTTATGTCGTGTTTAGAAGAAAAGAAATCACAGTCCTTTTGTGCTCGCTTTTTATTTATTTATTACTTTTTTCTTTCACTTTGAGTTGCAGGGCGGATTTTTTCATTCCTCACGGGAGAAATAAAATAAATACAAGTTTCTTGTGGATTAAGATAAAAAGCGATGTTTCTTAAGAATAATCATAAAAATCATTGTTATGTTCAAAAGAATGTTTATTGAAAAGAAAAGAATGGGTTGCATTTCTTTTTCCCTCGCAAGACCACTACTAATGTAATTGATCGGTTTTTTTATTAATGAAAGGAAAACTTATTAGTATTATCTTATTAGGTTTATGATTTTTCTAATTTAAAATGCAAAGGAAGGAAGAAAATACGATGTTCTGCTGTGTTTGGAACCAAAGAAATAAACATTACATATTTATAGCTTAAAGGTAAACGTATAATTGTAAAGACTAGTAAGATATAGTACTCAGACTTTGAAATTTATGTTACAATTGATATAACATGAAGCTTAAAATTATTTGGAAAACAGTGTGTTTGACATTTTATTTCACTAATAAAAATACTCCGACTATTTTAGTTTAGTTCCTATTTTATACCAAGAGTTATCGTACAGCATTAATTGTTACTAAGAAATAGCCGAAATACATGGATAAAATTACTTCTGAACATTGATTGATTCTTATGTATATAATGTTGTCAATTATAGCAATTCATGTTAATTTGCTTGGTTTCAGAAAGCCATTGATAGAAGTAACCTACGGTACGGAGAAGGTGGAGTTTAATCTTCCGAGTTCTACAGTCATGGCTTTCGATTGGTTAAAAAACGAAGGGAGAAATGTATGACTATATATATATTGACTCTATAGTAAAGTCTTAAGAATAACAAATAAAAACAAGTATTATAAAAAAATCAAGTCAACTCCTGTTTAGATCAACATTTTTTTATTTTATTTTAGTTACTTTTTATTAAATAAATACAATTAATATAAATATGTATATACATATGACAGAATCACAATATTAAGTGGCAAAAGAAATTTTTTCCAGCGATCTACACACTTCGTCACTAACGGTATTTATCCCTATAATGATATCCTGCTAAATATCTTATATAAGAAAATTTTTTTCCACATTAAACTAAAATTAATTATTAGAAAATCAAATAAAAAGAATTATGCTTCGGTCCGAAGGCATGAAGATTCTACGCCGACTCTCTATCAACTTTGCCATTGCAAGACAAATGACATAGTATAAGCATTGGCTTGTTTCTTAATTCATCCGGTAAATTATATAGTTGGAACGCAGTTTAGCCCAACCATACTTGGCGACAGGAATTATTTGGCGGCATTTTGCCAAATGTGGCTATCCTCTTCCACTTCGCGGACTTAACGTTCAGACAAAAAAAAAAAAAAAATCGCCAAGTTTGGCGATTTTTGAAATCGCGTCAAATGCTTGGGCTAAAATGTATTTTCACCAATTAAATTTAATTAATGAATTAATATTTGAAATTAACTGTAATAAAATAAAGTGCCATCCACCACAAGTTTAAAAAATGTATTTGAACTTGTGTGGATGAATAAAAAGTATTTTATTAACTATTGAAAATTTGAACAAGATACATAAATATATATAGGGAGAGTACGATCTAATAGCAGGAATTTAATTAAGCTTCTAACTCTGTAATTTTTAGTAATGATGAAAACCGTGTGATACTGTGAGTTACTTCAATTTACGGGGTTTCCTGAAACCATACAAATCAACATTAATTACTGCAATTTACAACATTATGTACATGAGAATCAATTACTATTAAGAATACATCTTATCTAGATATGTCTGGCTATTTCTTAGTAATAATTAAAAATTACCATATCCTAAAACTGTCGATCTTACATGAATTTCAAATACGTTGAATTAAAATAAGATTTAGTTTCACAAATTAAGTAGTTTTACATCTGGATTATTTTTAATAACTTTTGTTACATGATTATTCTGAGAACCTCAAACTGATGTTCACGTGTTTTTTTTTTTTTTTATATACATATATAATTTTTAAATTCACGCTTACGTTTGTTTTACCCTCTTCGAGATTCTGAGACTGTCTAACAGTGAACTAAGAAACTCTTATTTACACTTAAACAACACTTACACATAGGCTATTGAGGACAAACCTCGGTCTAGTGACGAGGACGACATCTGAACTAACACTTTCCTCTCCAAACTTGAACACCTTGCCAATAAGAGGGCTTGGAACTTCCTCTAACGTACATCAGTCCCACTACTATTTGAGTCTTCAAGGGAATCAGAGCTCGTAACCACAACTCGACGGAGACAAAGCAACGACCATGACCCCCTAGGGTACCGCGACCACAATTGCGAAACGAACATATTTAAGAATGTCATTTAAAATAATCTTAACCTTCTCAGACCTAAGGTCAACTTTGAAACATAAATTTTAGAATAATTTTTATCAATTGGTTCTAAATATATGAAAAAGTACTGAAAAAATATTTAAAAAAATATTTTAATTTTTATTTTTGAGAAAGTAAGTGTCTCCTGGAGGAGACATTAGGACAAGGTGACATCATAATGTTAATTTAAAATATTTCTTTAATCTTAATTTAATCAGTAATTGATAATAATTAGCATAATGTAAAATTTGAATCACAAAATATTCCTGTTCGAAATATTTGCAGAAGAATCCTAATTTCCAAAATTTATCGCATTAATTTTTTTCTCTTTATCTTATATTGTTAAATACTTTCTCAATTTTAAGCTGGTTCTTATTGAAAACTCGTGATTTCCAAAAAAATATTGTCTGCGGGTGCGGGAGTTATAAGTTTTTTCTGACCAATACATTCGAATTCTAGGAAATTTTAAATTAGACATAATTACAGTGATCACTAATTTTGCTTCATTTCATTTTTTGACAGATACAGATTCTTTCCTGTATCCTTTAAATATCTGCATTTGAAGAATTCAGTTGACAATTAAAATATATAATTCCGAGCTAAAATAAATTCCGCCTATAAGAGACATTGACCCAATGTCTCCCATAGGCGACACTGCGTTCTAAATCAGAAGTGGGAAGATTTTAGTGATAAATTAATAATGTTATATATAAACAGCAAATTTAAGACATTCAACAGAGTGTTTAATGCTTTTTTATTATACAAATAATAAACAATATGAACAATTAGTAAGGCACAAGCGTTTAATGTTCTTTCTCTAGGAAAATGCCTTTTTTATTTTACCATAAATAAGATACGAATGCAAAATGCTCACTAAAAATCTTTTCTTTTTCAGAACTACCAGCTGTGAACAAGAAAATTGACTAATTCTCTGGTACCTTTTATTTAACTTGGCGGCATTTTTTGAAAGTGTTGTTTAGTGTTTCCTACAAACGACGCTGGGACTAAGGAGGTTAAGACCACAATAACAGTTTGAATGAAAAAAAAATTGTTAATGAAAACATTACTTCAAAACAGAAGAAAACTATTTACATACATAATGCTAGTATAGCTGTTTTTATTTATATTATCTATCAAATTATGGTATAACAAGCCAATACAGAAACTAACTGAAGGTACGTTATATTTTTAAGAACATCGAAATCTTAAATTCTTTTGCGAATAGATTGGAAAGTGACCCTTCCAGAGCATAGAAATAAATCGATGATAAATAAGGCAATAAAGAAGGGGAGCCTTCGGGGCAGAAGAGAAGGGCTCTGAAAAACCCTCCAGGACATAAAAGACATTTTGTTAAAAGCTACTGCCCTGAGTTCAACTGCTTCCTGCTGCAATGCGTTCTTTCCCGATGCTTTTTCAAAATCCTTTTTTTACGCTCTTTCACTTTGCTTTTATTTTTTTCTACACTTTACGAGAGAAAGAGAAATAGTTCGAAAATTGTGAACAAAACGCATTTTCCATTCTAACTGAAGAAGGTTATTTTCTCAACTGTGCTATACTGGGAGTTTTTCAAATTCTTTCAATTTTGGCGGTTGTATGTTTCGCGAATTGCATTGTCGCCTTCCTGCTCCGATCGGACCAAAAGTTCGCATTCTTAATATCAAAACTATAGATTCTTTTTCTGCTGCAGTTTTTATTTTCCTCCAATTTCAAGATATTTTTATAAGTATGATGTCATAGCAAAATCGTTCGAAATGCTATTGTAATTAAAATCTTCTCAATTTTTTTTAAAATTGCATTTTAAAATATGAAAACAAATATATCTTTCGAGTATAATACATGTTACTTTATGCCGTTCAGAATAACATTTTTGGTTGAAAAACATTTTAAGAATATTTAATATGTTTCTTAAAACTTATAAACTTAATTCGATTCAAAAATCCGCTTAAGGGCGCCGAAATGCATTGAAAAACTTTAATAATTCACAGCACTCTTAAAATCCCACCCACAGAAACTATAAATTTCTTTTCTAATTTCTGTATAAAATTATAGAGAGACATATCCATTTGTCTAAAGGTTAACATGTAACTATTCCATCACATTAGAGGCTCATAAACTGCACAGCTATACGTGGGTTCTAAAAGGGACAAAGAATATTATCAGTTTCTTAATTCCATATTTATCATAAAAAAGTGTGTATATTCCCCATATTTAAATGCTCATAAAATATTCATTTTTAAAATAATCGTTTTCTGACAATAATCTGTTTTACAATTTTTTTTTTCTAAAATATTTCAGAATTTAAAAATTCCTATTACTTGAATAAGTTTTAATATTTTAAGCAAAAAAATTTCCCCATTTTCTTAAAAAAAGGTTCTCATAATTCTGAGCTTAGGTTTGATTGTACTAGAGTTATTTATAGTTTTGTGAGTGCTTTTTCTATTAACGCTATGAAAAATAAAAACAAAAATATTTATTTAAATTTAAGATTTTTTTTTTCCAAAAGTTTCAAACTCAAATCCTTATTATATGCATATAATGATTGACATATTATACAAAACAAACTTTTAAAAATTTTGCATTCATTACAATTAGAAAAACCTAAATTTAGGAAGCCGAAAAAAAAGTTCAGAGTTTTGAAAGTCATTGAAATGATTTGGTGTATAGCATTAAGAAATAAAATAACTCGCAAAATAATGTAACTAGAATTATGAAACATTGTTGATATATTTAGTGAAAAATCGTATAATTAAAATGAGATAATATAATATTTTCGGTTAATTTGCTCACCTTTTTTAAGAAGTGATTGCGATTGTTTATTAGCAATATACTGAAGAGCAACACAAGGAATATTGGAAACGCATCTCATAATTTTGAACCTTGGTCAACTAAAGAGAATGACTCCTGAACTGGCACTTCCTCCTCTTAACTCTCACGATATTGGATGATTTGGGACCATGATCAGATTTAACGTGCATCAGCTCCGATACATGGCGGGTCTTTAGGGTTAACAGAGCTCGAACCCAGGATTGGACGAAATCGACGCTGACTGCGAGTGAGCTACCGTGATTACTAGTCTATGACGTCCTAATTTTAAGATTTGTTATATCCCCTTAGTATATTTAGTCTGGAATTTTTAATTCACCATTGATGTGTATTAAAGAGATTACATTATTTCAAAACTCCAATTCGTCCACAAAATGATAATAAAATAATTATTTTGTAACTTTTTCTTATTCTTTATATGCATACAATAGGTTCATTGCATGTGATACTGCATTCAACCATCAATTTACAATGATCTTTTACTTGCATGTCCGGTTAAGTATCAGTCGTTCCTTGGAGACTTTAAAGAACATTTGGACATAACATAAAAATTTGAAAATAAAAACTACCCCTTTTTTCTTTGGTGTTGCAAGTTATGAAGCTTTTAGTTTCGAGCAATTTAGCAATTTTTAGCAATTAAGTGATTTGCTAATATCTAGGATACTATATACATCAAGAACCTTCCTCCTCTCCCTATTTTCTGTACCCAAATTTTGATGAAGAGGAGTTCCTTAATCGCGTTAAAATTCGACATGCAAAAAAAGCATAATAAATATTTCTAAATTTTTAATTTATATGTTTCGATCAGTGCATTCGTATGTTATTTCTTAATATAATTCCAAAAGCTTAAAACGGTCACCATATTTCTTTTTAATTTAATGAAAAATTTATATACCACCTCAATATATTATACCATAAAATTTCGATTTTCTGATTAAAGATTTATTTTTACATTTAAGTCTTAAGTATCAAACTTTCCGTTATCTATTTTCTTTGAATACAGGAGAATTAGGTTAGATTAGCAGTTCAATATTTCCTACTGATTTTGATATATTAAGAATTTTTATTAAAGTTTCAACACACACACACATACATACATACATACATATATATATATATATATATATATATATATATATGTGTGTGTGTGTGTGTGTGTACATGCATGTATGTATATACATAACATGTAAAATTTAACAAAAATATATTGCTTTAAAATTAAAAATAATTATTCCATGGTAAGATATAAACATATAAAATATCAGCACATTAATATTGTACTATTTCTGTGGTAAAAATAGAAACACATTAAAACATACAAAACAGAACGCAAGTTCAAATAAAGAGATAAAGCTGAAGAATAAAGAAAGTAAAAGACAAAAGTGGAATAAAATGATTAAAATTGTTATTTCTGGCTTAGGACAAAATAACGTCGAAACATCTATAATAGGGAGAACTCCAACTATACCACTCACCCGAAGTACTTTAAAACAATATTTACAACGAAAACAGATTGGGCCAAAGTCTTTATTCAAAAAAGTTTTTAAACTGAAGAAAGAAGAAGGAAAAAAAAAAAACCCAAAGGAATCAAAATTCATTTAATCCAAGTTAGTATAATCCATTAAGAATGAAATATACAACATTTATACTCATGCTGAATTTCGGAAACTTAATATTGCTATCTTGGAATTCCGCTGGATTTCCGGAAACACTCGATAATTGGAATATTACTAGTGCTAATAATAATGCATTTTAAACACCAATGGACTATGCCTTTTTGTGTTTAAAAATGTAATAAAATGCTCTCAAATTCTGTGTCAAACCATAATATCTTAAATTACAGAAAATGTGCCGTTTTACATTGAAAAGCCTTCATTATTTCATTGAAGTAGAAGGCATAAAATGACATTTATAACACTCTTTCACTTTGTAAAAGCCTGCAGAGTTTGAAAGGTAGCATTATTGTGTAAAAACTGTATATATATATATATATATATATATATATATATGTGTGTGTGTGTGTGTGTGTGTACTTATTCTTACGATTTAAATAAATAATTAAAAACATATTTGAAATATAATTATTCTTTACATTTAAACTCTTAAATATATGTAGATATCAAATATGAATTAAAAAGATACAATTTTTTAAGTTATTTTTAATTAAAAGTTTAGCAGCCTGAGAGTTAATTTTCGATCACTCATTATTGGTTCTTCATTACTATTGTTACTAATTTTAATTAAAAATTGATTACTGATTAAAATGTTTAGGCCCATTAAAACATGTTTAACCATGCATCCTCAATCCATAGCGTGAGAAATCAAAAGAAATATTTTATATCTTTATTTCTATTTTTTTTTTATTTTTTTAGTATATTTGTCACGAATTTTCGAAAAAATATTTTATTGCCTAATATTAGCTTTTCGTGTGATTTTTATGTTCATAATTAAATCATATTTTGTAAATTATAAAAAAAAATCTATTTTAGAAATATTTATAATTCTAATTTTTTATTAGAAATGTAATATTAACATAATTTGCACATTTAATTATAAATGCAATATTGATATATGTACTATTGTAATATACATCTTTATAATTCATCGATATGCCTTAAAATATTACTGTTTATACCAATAATAATTTATCAAATATGTACATCACATTTGCACGCAAATTTGCTGTGTATGTACAAGTTAAACTCCTAGGGAACTTTTATTTAAATGTCTTCTACAAATTCCAATGTAAGATTCTTTTTCGGATATTGAATTTCTCTTAAACTCGAAAAAAATATGCCATGTAAGCGCTTAAAAAATGCCATATCCAAATCCACCATGGGCAGAGATATCCGAGATACATGAAGCAAAACACAGATATTGAAAAAAAGAAGTCCCATCAGAAAAAGATTTCGTCGCTAGTAATTTGGTTTACGAAAGACTTCTCGTACCTGGCTAGACGAAAGTGATATGATTTGTCGTCTTTCCAAAATGCAGAGAAAAATAGAAGGGGAAAAAAGGGGGAAAGTTAACGAGGCGAAAGATCATAATTCGAGTGGATTGCGGAATTTTAATAACATCCGAGGAAAAGTTTGATGTATTACTTTCACCTTGGTGAAATTCAATCGCTTTACAGAGTTCTCGCGCAAAATTTGTATGATGATTTGTAATTGGAAAGTGGGTTGTGTCAAAATCACTTTTCAAAAATATGTTTGTGGATATTAAGGGAGTCGTTAAAGGATTCAACTTTGGTAAACAGTACTTAGGCAGTCGAATGAAAAATATAATATGGCTTAATGCAAAATGCTTTTATTAATACGATCTAATAAAACTTATTTTGCATTTCTATTTCAGTGGTTTTGTTGAAACTAATTTATGTGAGTTTAATTTAGCCCTGAGTGCAATTTAATGAAAAGTATCATGTTCCTTAACTCAGAATAACTCTTTTGGCATAATCTCATAGGGAGAAGGATTACTTTCTTAAAATTTCTATGTTTGGGTTACACTGAAACAGATTATGTTTGTTTTTGTATGTTTTCAATGCAGTCTAATGGAAATTGCGATAATCTATATGAATAATAACTTTATTGGCATGGTCCATTAGAGAAAAATCGTTACTTTATCTGAATTACTGTTTCAGTGGTTATGTTGAAATATTTTATGGGTGTTTCTTTTTACCTAAGTGTTGTTTAATGAAAAGTATGATGTATCGTAAAGCGAAATTTCTTGTTCAGCATGATTTATATAGAAAACTGTTCTTATCTTTAAAATACTGTTTTCGGTTGTGCTGAAACAAATTATATGTGTTTATTTAGGTTTTACAGGATTTTAATGAGAAGAGTGATATATCTAAAACGATAATAACAATACAAACTGGATCGTTAGTGAAACTTATTTTCCCCCCAATTACTGCTTTGATGGTTGTATTAAAGGAATTTGTGTCTGTTTCTTTTCCCCCAAGTGTAATTTAATGAAAGTGTGATAAATCATAAAGCAGGGTGACGTTTTTTAGTATTAACTAATGCAGAAAAATGTCACTTATTGTAAATTACTGTTTTTTGATTACACTGAAACGAATTATACTTTCCTTTTTGTCTTAAATGCCATTTGATGAACATTGTGATAAATCTATAAGTATAAGCAATATATTGGCCTGTTCTATTAGGAAAAATCATTGAGTCCCTGAATTATAGTTTTCCTTCGATGCCTTGGAATATTTCATGTCTGTTTGTTTCTTCTCTAATTGCAGGATGTAATGCACATTTCTTTGATATAGATAATTAAACGATTAATTGTTACATAAAAACAATCACTTGATAAATTATGATGAAAACAATTTTTTTAAATTTAGTATCCATTTTAATTTTACTGAACTATCAAATGTAAGTCAGCAAGTAAATAAATTCCAAAAGTCTTATCTATGATGGCTTAATGTTATATATGATAATGTAACTTAATTACAGAAATATGAAAATGGCTTTTTGATACTCTAAAATTTCGAGTTTGACAAAAATAAAACCAAGTAAATACCACTAAAACGCATTTTTCGATCATTTTTCTAGTAAAAATGAGATAAGTATTTTATGAGTAGTGCTTTACATAAATTGTCTTTTACATATATGAAATAGGAAACACAGCTTGACATATTTAAAATTTAATTCACCAACGAGTTTTGCATTTTTAATGCATATAGCAATTTCTAAATACTGAAATAGTGTGTTTTATAGTTATTTTATGTATATTATTTCATTATTGTACTATTATCATTTTATGTTTATTATTTTATTCATATATTTATTAATAAATTTTATAAATTTATTTGCTTCTATTACTGTATTTGAGAACTTGATATATTTTATACTTCAAATGCAGTGTTGTTGTAATTGCATTTAGCTTAAGAAAAACATCCTTATTTATTTTGTTTTTTGTTTTGGTAAGTTATTTGGGAATATATGTATATCATATTGCAAACTAAGCATTCTTCTTCTTTGATGCTTAATTCATAAAAAAAAGGTGAAGCCACCATTTTATGTTTAAATTTACTTGAATACCGAAAACACACATTTACTTAACGAAATACTACAAAATGCTGACACCTTTTATTTATCAAATTTTTAAAAAAAGTTATATGTTAGTAAAATTCAATATCTGAATATATGGAATTGAATTTTACACAATTGTATATATATTACTATTTTTCAACTGACAAAGCAACGTAATAATTTATAAGAGTTATTTCAACCTTATTCATGATCATTAATTAAATCATTGTCATACAATACTTTTCCAAATAGATTAGCATTCACATTATTAGTTTTTATTGCATGACCAAAGCTTTAACATGGACAGATTGCAGTTAAACTCTAGTTTATCTGTAATTTACTATCGCTTGCCTTCTGTGTTCATCAGTATTTGCCACCAGAACACTGATTAGTTAACCAAAGCTAACTCAGTTAGTTAACCAATTAAATTCCTGTTACGTTGGCTGGAGAATTTAATTAAGCTGATTGCTTCCACATTAACAAGAAATCCTAAGTGTTTGGGTAGCATCGCAGGAGCGGGATGATAATATTTCAAGCTTAGAGGTCTACAGATCCTGGGTTCAGTTCCTCGCTCTACAGAAGACTGTTTGGCGGAATTAGGAGCGTTGAATCACTGTAGGCTTCTTCCTGTGATGACAATAAGAGATAACAGTTTTGATGTAGGCTTCCTCATTTGACCATGCATTAAGGATGCGACATCGATGTAGATGTATTATCGATCGATTTAATGTAGAAGATATTTATTTCACATCGGTGATTTGAACTCCATGCTTTGGAGCTCAACGTTTTTTTACTATGGCGATTTTCTGTTTTATGTTGAAAAAACCCACTATTTAACATTTTCTCAATCAGTGAATTGAACTTTCGAAAAACGAGGAAATAGAGACCAATGGTGATGGAGTTTGGGAAAATAACAGGGAAATTGAAAGCAATTCAAATGGGTGGAGTATGAAATTAAACACATTACTTCCTCTCGAAAAGATTGACGTGAAGGGAGACATTTTTACCCTTATCAACAACTAAGTAACCAATCAAATTTCCGGGTAAGTACAGTTAGTCTAATAGTTTTGAACCAGACTCCCGACTGGCGCCTTCTCTATCCTCAAATGAAATCAAACACATAACGCAAAGTGAACTATCTTGTGTTATGGCGACTTCTGATTCCTGAGGCGACTTCTGAATTTGGTAGTTGTAGTTTTCGACTATTAATTCTTTTTTTAGAATGAAATTTGCTTGTGCGGCAGTGAAAATTTATATTTATGTATTATTGAGCAAGTAGAGGTTCAATTATGCCTCCAAAAAGTATCACTTGGAAATACTTTTCTAAGACTCCAGACAAATCTGCCAATAAACTATTTGTCAGAAGTCCCTTAAAAAAGCCTGGCAATGCGTCAAATCTCATTGTGCATCTAAAAGCTATGCAAAAAGAAATCCATCCCAAATATTTTTAGTCAACTTCATCAAGCAAGTCCGAGGAGAAAAAGCAATCACATTTTAGATACTGAACTCATTCCAAGCACTTCGTCAATCGTAAAGCAAGAACTGATTGTAAGTCCTGACTATGTTGCTAATAAACTCGATGTGCCGAAGTTACATAAAAAAAATCACTAAAAGACAATTTTCTCAGTATAGTTTCTTTTAAAGATGGCTGTGATGCGCACAGCAGTATAACGACGCCATTGCTTACATTATTTGCAAAGATTCATAACATACTTTAGTCGAGAATAAGATTTTGAATACTTCGTTAAAGAAATTCCCATTATATAAATTACATCATTGAAAACCTTCAATTCACTGATCGATGAAAAATATGAAGCAGTGGCACTGATTTTGAGACAGCTACTAGACACTGTTCTAAATGTGTGTTTCACCACAGATATTTTGACTAAACGCACCAAACGAGAAGCTTTCTTGGTGTAACTGTACACTTTATTGAAAATTGGTCGCTGGGATCCACTATTCTTGGAGTCTACAAGCGACGTGAATGCCACGCGGCACAACATCTGGCTGATAATCCTAAATAATCATTTTTTTTGCAACGGCCTCCTTATTAGATCCACGATTCAAAAACCTTCATTTCCAAGACAAGGATTTATTGCGTTAATGGATCAAGAAGCTCAACAATGAAATTAGAGAAGAGGGCAAATCTTCGGATTCGGATGGTGGGTAGTTGTCTCCTGCTCCATTTCTTCTCGAGGGAAATAAAATTTACACAATTGTGATAAGTACGACACTTTTATTTGAATATCACTGTTAGTTTACTACTCACTACTAGGTTCTTACGTATAAATAAATATTTTTGAAACGTAGAACTTAATGTTTGGATGACTTATGAATCAATTTAAAAAATGAAACGAAGTTGAATTAAGAAATCAGGAAAACTTAGAATTTCAGAACTGAAATACTTAGGATTCAACTGACATTAGGATTTCAAAGTTACTTATATAGGTATATTTGTTTTTATTTGCAGAAGAGGACTTTTTGGACGATCACCACACAATGGTACAAAATAATTGGAGCGTTAGAAAGAGGTCAAAGCCTTTGGAGGAATTCAACACAAGTAGTCTGCACCTGCAGCCTGAAATTTCTTTTTACTTCAGAGTCCTGTTAATAAACTCAAAGATGTCCCACTCAAATTTTATCGTGGTAATTATTATCTTATAAATTCACATGTTGTAAAAGTCTCTACAAAATACTTATCGGTGATGGTGACATCAGTCCCATAAGAAAGAGGTTTTTCCATAACTGGGGGGATTGTTAGTGAAAAAAGTAACCGACCTTAAGGAGAAAACTTTAACAAACTGCTTTTTCTCCAAACTGTGGACAGAAAATGTTGGGACCTATAAACTAAACAGTATGTAATATTGTGAATACTTATATTGTATTAAGCAATACTTTATTGTTCTTATCAATGTTTTCACCAAATACAATGCCACTTTTGATTACTCTTCCTTGAAACATTTTACTGAAAAAATAGCATCTCCATAGGCAGCAAATGAAGGTAAATATTTATCATTAAAAGTACTACTTTCCTGATTTTTTTTTTTTTTTTGCTAAACATCGATGTTTTTTGGCCGATGTATTTCTAACATCGATGTTTCAATTTTAAACTTCAATATTTTAAAACCTCCATGTTTTGCGATCGATGTTGTATCACTAATCCGCATCCAATATCTGTCAGCTTAGATTTAGTGTAATTTTGATACAGTCCATCAAAGATGGTGAAAGGGGTAAAATAAAAATGATAACATTTTATTTTGTAATATGACACAATTTTGCGCTGTATAGAAAGAAGTCCCATATAGAAATATAACACAAAATGTCACGGTATACCTCGAAATTTGGTTTTCAAGCAAAGAAAGAATTATTCTACACATGGGAATAATTTTAAATGTTATATTAGCTTAAGTTAAAATTAAAGTCTGACCAGGCTTATGAAGTCCATCAGACGTTACTCTATTTCTGTAGCCTTTGGTCCAGAAGTTCTAATTACTTGCTTGTGTCCAGGCTAAGTGGTTAGTTCGATGCTGGACCCCCTGTTAACTTCCCAAATGAACTCGATACTCATTTAATAACCTGGAGGAATGAAGGAGTGAGGTTACCCATGACCTGCTACCTAAGCTGAAGCCTACTAGTTTATTCATTAAATATGACATATACGAAGAATTTCGAAATGTGCATTTAAAAATTGTATTTCAAAGTCAAGAGCGCAGATTTTATTGTGGACAACTATTCAGAAACACTTTCGTCAATTCAAAATGCTACCTCTCACGCAGCCAGAGCTTACATTTTCGGTGATAAGATGTAGTTGGTGAGCAGAATTTGAGATGACTTTGGATAGCCGCTTATGTAAGTCGCGATGCCAAGGCATACAAGTTCGATGCTTATTCTGGAATTTTAATGTTCTTTAAAATAAGTATCGGTTACTAGAAAATGGCTTTCCAATTTGCTCTAAAGTTGGAGCTTAGTATAGATGTAAATTGAAGTCAAAGAATCGGGTTTATTTCTGTACATGTGTAGGATCTGGTTATGTAATTTATAATGACGAAATACTTTTTATAAAATACTGATGTAATACATGGTGGGGCATTTGCTGTGTTTTAAAATCACCTCCTTTATTAATTTCTTTTCATTTTATACATTTCGATGGACTTTTTCATTATATTCCACACACAAAAAACTGTACAAAAAATAGAGTGCATAAAGGCAGGTTTGAGCTTTATTGAGCGCATAAAAACTTCTTTGAAAACTTTTTAGTCTATCCGTACAAAAACGATCGAACCTGTTAACCGTATAGTACTTCGTTCTTCTTACACAAAAAAGAGCAATTTTAACCCATTCTTATTAATCCTTTCTTTATTTAAAGGTATAGCAAATCATACTCGTAGATAACACTCAGTAGCGCGTAACACTCAGCAAGAGAGAGATAGATTCCTAATATCTCGTCTGCAATCTCCATATCAATTTGCATCCTTCCATATGAAGAAACGCTCTCATCAATAAAAGAGGTTCCCTGGCATCTACATTCGCATATCGCATACATAAATTGAAAATATCTATCATGCTGCGTAAATAATGGCCTAGGAATTCATCCTTGAGCCTTATCTTTCCGTAATGTAAGGCAACACAGACTTCGTCAATAAGATTTCTGAATAGTATTTTTTGGTACAGTGATTCTCGAAGAATTGGTATGAGTCACAAGACATTTAATGGATAGGCTTCGTATGTCATTGAGCGCGATTTGGTCCCAAGAAACAATAGTTTATTTCAATTTCAAGAGGACACAGTACCCTAAATATGATTAAAATATGAAAAAAACATTTTATTAACTCATTTTATTTGTTTTTCACTACTAAATTTCATACTTCTAGATATATTATTTGGAGAGTAACTTTACTGGGTTCCAAAACATTTCCAAGGTTTTCCAAAATTCAAACTCCTCCTTACCAGGTTTTCAATTTTCATGACAATCATGTGTTTAAAATATTAAGAAATTTTTGTAACTGAAAAAGCTTTCGAAATTTTATCTGTTTATTTTGTATAAATTATTTGATAAATTGTGGGCAGGTAATATGGATTTAGATAAATAGTTTTTTTTAAGCAAATCTGCATACTTAGATTTACCTGCTTTTTTTTGGTAATTTCTGACAAAAAAGTATTTGTTAATCCTATAAATAACGTTTTGATAACTAAACCCAAACAATTTTGAAGTTTGAGAAATGTTACTTCTAAGAAATTGACAAAAAGTTATTAAAAAGTATTAAAATTTGTGGAAGAAATAGAATTTTAAGAAATAATGAAATATTTTGAAAATAATTATCATTTTGAATAAATATTTGTTACAAAATGAACATTTTTTTCAGAAATACATATCATATGTGTATTCATGTTTAATGAATATAAATGTTTCCTAATAAATATTTAATTAAAAATTGCTTTTAGGATACTAAGTGCCCTTAATTTGAATTTATGCTTGGTTGAAATATTTTGAAAACTAAAGATTCCAAATTTTCAATTATAAATTCATTGACTTGTGAAAAACTGTTTGGAATTATAGACATTTTTTTTTAAACTGAAAAGAGTTATACTATTATTACAAACCCAAATTGAAAAATGTAAAAGCAAATAATTGTAAAAGAATGTTTAGCATTGAATGCTGTCAGTGATTTATACTCTTCTAGTTTTTAATAATCATTCAGGTGTTTTTTTTTTTAAGAATTACGGATATATCACTACGGTTTGTAAGATAGGAAAAATAAAAGTATAAAAATTAGATTTTTAAAGATGAAGTCTTAGAATAAAAAGCACTTTTAATATTATTCGCAAACAAAAACATTTATATGTAATAATAAAGAATAAGTATACAATAAATATTTTTTAATAAAAAGTAATTATTATAAAGCAAAATAACAATTAATTGTAGATATCTTAATAATTGCTTCAGAAACCTGCAATTTACAAAAGAATAAAAGAAAACTTGATTATTAAACAATTAAAATATTTATATAAGTATGCACTCTATTCATAATTATTAAAACGTTTCATTTTGAGTCTTATCTATAAGTAGAGCCTTATGTATAAAATTTAATTTTATAATTTGTCATTCTATTCGACATTCACAATAGAAATTTATTTTCTGATTTCTTGATGTGTATACTAACAAAGTGAAAAAGATAACATCCGTAGACTGCTGTCTTACTTTCAGGATTCTCATTTCAATTTTTATTGAAATATTTTTCCTAAGAAGGTTAAACGGTTTTCTTTTCATTTTCTAAAACAACTATTTTTATGTTAAATTTAGAATTGTAACTACACTATAACGATAAGCCTCAATATCACGATTGTATTTTTTTTCCTAATATATTTCTAAAATTAGTATCTAGTCAAATGACTTTTTATGCGAGTAATTTTTAAAAATATTATTATAATTCTATAAAAAAGGATACATTTTTGCAGTTAGAATGGAATTCATTATAAAATAAACATTATATATGTAAGAGTTACTTATAATAATTATCGTTATTATTATATAGCATAACAGTGATCAAAACAGGCTTAGTTATTGTCTAATGTATAAGTATATACAACATTTTTAATGTATTTAAAGGATGAGATATCAGGAACTTATATAAAATAATATTTTTAAAATTAAATCAAAAACAATTCAATAAAAACGAGAAAAATTTACCTGCAGCGGAGTGGCAATAAATAACAATAATACTTTATAAAGCAATTACATTTTAAGTATATTATAATAACCAATAGATTCTCGGTTAATTATATTTGAAGATTTAGAATTACATTTGTCATACAAGGGGATCACTTCACGTATTATTTATCATACTCCATAATGTTAAAAATGATCAAGATTAAGCAACATTTTTAAAAACTGATTAGTTTGCGCAGTCAAAAGCCTTATATGAGTACATTAATATGATTATTATTGTTTTAACTAAAAAATTGCTGAATATTTTGATTAATTTCTTTTGTTCTGTGGAATGTGAAAGTTTCAATACGATACAGATTACTATGCATTTTAACCCGTTATATTCTTTGAATAACTCTATTGAAAACATTTCACATTAAAATCATAATATCAGTACAATAATTGCACAAACAAAAATTGGTGACTGTATAAATATCAATTTTTTTAAAATAATTCCTGTAGTCATTTGTAACATTACGGAAATAGGGAAGTGCTTCGTGAAGTGACTTCTATAAATTCTAACAAATTCTATTGTGTACGGAAACCATTAAAATATGTGGATAGACCTGTTATAAAAAATTCTATGTTGAGAAACATATATCACACTCCGTCATTTAAGAAAAATTAAAAGGAAAAATAAACGATGTTAAGTAATATTATAACATAATTGTATTTTTTTGTTATAAATCCAGAATAAATATAGCTTACCAACAGAATAATAACTATAATTTAATATCAATAAAGCAGAAATCCGAACATCATCGAAAGCGTTCTTGGTCACAGACTTATTAATTTTCTGGATGTAAACATAAAAACGCCATTTCGAGGCACTATTTTTTTCATTTTTCATAATTATTATGGGATAATAAACTCAAATGATTGTTTGCTTTTATATGATACATTTCTTAAGCCATATATATATATATATATATATATATATATATATATATATATATATATGGGGAGGAAGGACAATGTATATATGACTGGACTAGAAGGAAGACTAATTATATCTCTTATTTCAAAATGTCAATGTGTTACGAGATAGCTAGTACTGTTGATAAATTACTATTATTGTACATCAAATTGGTAGATAACCATATAATGGTTTTTAATGATGCACTTTCATTGAGTTAAAAAATATGGTAGTTAACAAAGAAGTGCTTTTAAGAATCATAATATGTTTACTTTTTTTATATATATTTGCTACTTGCAAATTCGTTACAAAGAATTTAATCTATAAGTAATTAAAATTTTTTATTTCGTGTTACTTACTCAATATATTGATTCCTTTCTTTAATAATTCAGGTGATATATATTATACTTTATTGTGGTCTTATTTATGGGTTTCACGACTCTTAAAACTTGAAAAAACTCCATTTTCTGAATAAAAATGTTTTTTAAAATATAAATTTTTCTAAATTCTTTAAGACAAACCTCATGAAAATAATTTACTATTTTTTGAGATATAGTTTAAAATATACATGCTTACTTATGATCAACTTGAATCTGAGGAAACCATTAGAATTTTATTTTCTCAAAGTGTGATTGTTTCTTTCTTGCGAGGCATCTTATAATCTATTTCAGATATCTTTACAAATATTGCACAGTTATATTGTTGGCATTTAATGATATGTGAAATTAAATACTGAAGCACCCGTGAAACAAAAAAGAATTAGTGAACGATGCTTCATAATTTTCATTAATTGTTATTATTTATGTTTAAGAAATTTACGAAAAAAAAAATCAAGATAAGATAAATAAAAAAAATTGCATATATTTCATTAAGTAAGAAAATATATTTATAACGAAGTTCAGATTCTTATTACATTAATAATAGGATTATAGTATTATATTATACTTCTATATTTAACTGCCAATGTCTGAAATATTTCTTGGAAATAATAAGCTGAAAATAATTTTTGAATTAACCAGTAATACTCTATATATTAACTATGTCCATAAATCTAAATAACACATCACAGCAATATATTGGTTTTATCAAACAAAAAAATTAAATTAATTTCATATTCTAAATACTTTTCACATTATAAGAAGGTATTTAAGGGAAATGCTATATTGGAAGGTGTTTGCTTAAAAAATGCTGACGAAAAACATGAACATTTAGAAAATTAGCTATCCATATTTGTTAGCCATTGTGTGTCAGATAATTTATATTATGAAATCCAATTTTACATATTTTGACAACAAACGATTGGTTTTAGAAAATAATTATAACATTATAGTTATAATAGTTATATTTTTAAATCATTTTTAACTAATTAAAATATGTCTTTACAGTATATTCAAATCTCAGGTATAAAATTACTGTTGTTTCTCTCTTTTTAAAAAAAATAACACAACAACTCTGATAATCACTTGGGGTTCACTTAAAAGTTATTCAAAATATTTTAAAATTGGTCCTCCTTAAAAAATTTTTCTGCTTTAAGCTAGATCTTTGTATTTTTCAATTTACCTGGGAAAAGAATGGTTTTATAAGCTAGATACATCCACAAGAATCTGACATGAAAAGATAATAATAATCAAGAAATATTTAATTTTAGTGGGCAACTTCCTTCCCTTCCCTTTCCCCAAGTTTGGGATAAATACTTCAATATTCGCACAGTATTTCTTCTAAATAAAATTAAAAGTATGTTTTAAAAATATTTAAGCTTCCTTCGGGTTGATATATTAAAAATTTTAAGTACTGAACTCAATTTGTAGTATAATTCAAATTCTGCATAGAAATAGATTTTGAATAATTCAAATGAAAATAAAAGCAAATTATGCAAATTTCAATACTTCGCACACCCCTTTTTAAACCTTAGATACTTGAAGTTCTGTTTGACAGAAGACTTACTTGTTCTTACTTTCAGTGAAACCGAGTTATTGGATTGATAAACTATTTACGAACCCCTTCAGACATTTATAATATACTAATGTATCTATATACTTTTCTATAAAAATAAAGAATTTAATAACGCTTTAATATTCAAAGGCTTTCAAAAATATCTCATATCAGTTTCCAGATTTTATTTCTGCTTTTACATCACATGAAATATATCTATTCAATTTTTTTTTAAAAAAAAGGGGGAGGAATTCAAATTGTTTTTCAATATTCCAAAAACGAAACATTTTGTAAAATGTATTATAATATTGGTTTTACAATATAATCAAGAAAACTATTTCTTAACATTTCATAAATACCAATTTATATGTTGCCATTTATGAACAGAAATGTCAAAAATATATATGATGAATACAAATTAATCTTCAGGTTTTACAATGAAGTCTAGATGCTAAAAACTTTAAACTGACTTTTGAAATTAGCAGGTGAAAGTAGTGAAAGATGTTATATTTTCATATCAATAATTTAACTTTTTTTGAAAATGACACTAGATGCACACCAGCTTATTTCCACTTTCAAAGTGTGGCGTTGGGCTATTCGTAATTTTCACTAACCTCGTGGACATTTTAGTAATTTAAATTGCATAAAATAACAATTCCTTGCCAACCAAATTAAGACATCATTAGGTTAATTAGTTGAAGATAGAGGATGAAATGAAGTGAATTAGCGTTAGTGATACATAAGCGAAATAGAATTGAAAACGAAAAGATGGAAGATGAGGATACCGACTATTTGATAGATATTTATAAATTGTATTGAATCATCGTAATTAATCATTGGGATTGAAATTTGCAAGAGCAGACTCTTAACTAGATTAATAAGATATGAACCTGTTATAAGACAAATGTCTGAAATAGAACGACTGGTTTAGTAAATTAAGACATTAAATATTAGAATATAATCTAGGATTAACTGAATTTTTGAAGGACTCGAGAGAAATTGAGAGAGTGACCTTCCATATTTTATGTTGATAGTCAATAAACTAGTGGTCTTTCTTTGGCGTATCTTCAATACGAATTTTGAGCTTATTGATTATTTAATTAGAGATTATGGTGACTATACAGTTAAAAATTGATGTAAATTCTTTACAAATTAATTAGAAAGATATGGTTTATTTTCTGCGTTACATACCCCTCAAAATGGTGACCGAAAAGAGGTATTGTATTCGGGATGGGCAAGTTCTTCATCGCTTGCTTCAATGTTAAGAATATTCGAATAGAAATAGGGATATCATACACCTGGTATTATGTATGAATTTCATTATTTAAAAACACGTTTTACGTATACAAAAACGAGACATGGTAAACGAAGGGCTTTTTTCTATGTTATGGATAGATTTTGGGTTTTACTAGTAGCCTACCGAAATCAATGGGCCTATCATATCTTGAATTAGGAATTCCATAACCAACGGCTTAGAAGACTTCACGTATACACACGCCCACACACTTGTGTGTGCGTACAAATCGCCACACATAACATTCAAATAAAACCTAATACTAAATGAATACCAATAGTAGGATAAAATATTTAACGAAATCATTAAAATGCAAACCAGTATTTATTCAAATAATTTAAAAATTTACTTGAATTATTAAAAAAATAAAAAAAAATTCAAACCAAAACAGTCAAAAAATTAATTAAAGAACCTAGACAATTTAAAAGAATGTTAAGTCATAGAAAAGCAAATTTTAGAAATTTGGAAAAAATGTAATTAGTAAGAGTTCCATACTTTAAAATGGAGTATACACTCACATACACACACACACACACACACACATATATATATGTGTGTGTGTGTGTAGTTTTTAGATATGTAAATAATCCCTGTTATGGATACCCCGTTGCTTAAAATCAGTTTTGACCACAGTCATTGCGAAAACTTTTGCAGAAGATTTTAAGTTTTTATTAAATGAACATACTTTATTTTACAACGTTTATCTGTATTTCACTTGGTATGTGTGTCTTCAACTTTTCGATCGTTAATTTAACCAACTTCCCACCAAGTTAGAGCTCTGAAACTTTGAGAATCGTTCTTATTCGCCTATCAATGCAATTTTTAGACATTTGCGACAAGTTTTAACTAATATTTCAATATTTTTTAATAACGTAGTTTGTGTAGTAACGTGACGCCATCTATGGAATATATATTGAATTATGCAGAGAGAGTGATCTTAAGGACGAGAGAGATATGAGGGTTTTTACAAAGTTTTAATTAATATTTCAATAATTTTTTAAAATAAACTTTGTCACCATTTAAAAACGTTGGTTTCTATCTCGAATTATTATTTATTACTGCCTAACACGAAATTATTTTAATATGAAAACTATTTCAATCCCTTCTGTTTCGTATTAATAATTTTTTATTGTAAGGGGAAGTCTTATGATCGCATTCTAAATTTGCATCTAATAAGTAGCTGGCTACAAATTTGCTTACTGTTAATAACAATTCGTGTTTTCCAAGTATTATTAAAAGTAATATATAAGCAATCTATTTAATACTCTTTGAAAGATACTTTAATAATAAAATAAGAATCGAATGAAACTAAATTTCTTATCTCAAACTTAACATATAATTTACTAAAATTTATTTTTAAACTGAAAATAGATGTTACATCTTGCATAGTGTTGCATAAATGTTCTCACTAAGACAAACGATAAAGTAGTATTTACTTCGTATTAGATATTCCAATGAATAATTTTCTGAAAATATTGCTTGTTAAATTAATTTTACTTTTCTCAAACAATTGTTATTAATTTCATTTGTTTGAATAAAATTGTTTTCTGTTTTGTGACAACTCCTTAACTGTACATGTCCTTAAAAATATTTACAGTTTTAATTAAATTTCACGAATTCTGGCTTGTAAGTATTTTGTTATAATCTTCGGATTTATATCTTACAGTAATTGATTTTAGGTCTAGTTGTGATATCGCTTTAATTATTTTGTCAAATGTATCTCTTCATTTATAAAATACGAGGAACTAATAGTGACTTAAAACAACTCCTGTGATAACTGCAAATTATTTTATGCATTACTTATTATAATTAATGAGTTTTATTACAAGTAACAATATATTATACCAATAGTAACAATTCATCTCTTCTTCATTACTTAATTCTACCACCATATTTCAGTCTATGAAATAGTCAATAATTACTAGACTCCAACTGTAGATACATAAGACCAAGACAAGTTTCTTATCAACCACTAAGGAATAGATAAGTCTTCTCTCTCTCAAATCCATCATAATTCGTCAATCCTGTAGATAATTATCTAATAATAATGTCTTAGTTTACCAAACCATTCATTCTGATTCAAACACTTCTCGCTAACAGCTAATTCGTATCTTAGTACTAAGACTAAGAGTCCCTTCCGTCCAAAATATTAATTGCGATGCTTCCAGCCAGTTTACAAATATCTACCAGACTACCATTAAACTTTATCTCTATTTCCTTTCAATTCTTTTTCACTTATAAACCACTATCTGTTATTCAATTCATGAGTCTTCTTATAATCATTTAATTTACATAATCATTTTTCATTTTGGTGGAGAGGAATTTCTAATTTAATGCCATTCAGTTTACCGTACAGTTCCCGAGGTTAGTAAAGAGAAAATCGAGAATAGTCCAACGTAACAATAATGATCTACCTATGCAAACTAAATTTTAATCAACTGTGTTTCAGTATTACAATCGATTTGAATAACTTTTCAACACAATAGTATTACACAATACCAATAACTCTGTTTCCCATATCATTTAATTATAACTTTTTTTTCATAATTTAAAATCATCTTAGGTGTTGCTCATATTATCTCACTTTGACTTAAAGTGGTGATGGCTTTGGTATAAGCTGGCAAGATATCATTCCAATCCGAAGTTCATTTAGTAAAGCTTAAGCAATTTTTATTTTTTAATTTAAAAGAGATTTTCATACAAAAAGGGATAATCCTTTTTGAAAAGTTAGGAATTGATTCCATTTCCCGAATTCAAAGAAATTCCATCTTAGAAAGAAGAAATATCGCCTCTCGTTCCCATTTCTGAAATATCCCATGGCGCATTCTTCTTATCACAAAGCCCAAACTCTCTCATTTGACTTGATTCATTTGCGCGTGTAAAAATTCCATCGTCTGCGTTCACGCCCCCCCCCCTTCACGTTCCGAAGAAAAGGGGATAATTGCGATACCCTAAACTGAAACCTACCGAAAGATATGGTTTCCCAGTGACTTGACAAATGCGCTGTCAGAATCAGTAAACGGGGCCTCGCCATCCATTAGATTCAACTTCGTATTGATGGCAGTTCCAGGCCATTCTCTGGGACCACCCCTACGACCACCCCTTGATTGCGCTGCCTCTGCCTCCATTCAATCAGTTTGGGAAGGAAATATAAATGATTTGCGTTTTTCAGATGCAGAGATTTGGACACGGTGGGACTGCTGTTGATGTGTCGTGTTTAGTTCTTTTACGAATGTTTCGGTGAGCATTGATTTCCATTGTTCTGAAAGGAAGTGAAAACCGATACAAAGTTTTAAATGCTAAACATCGAACGGAATGATTACGAAGTAAAATAAGAAAGTAATGTTTAAAGAAATGCTATTCTAAGACGATTGTTAACTCTCAAACATATAAAGAAACTGAGCATAGTTACTATTTAGTCAATAAAAAGTGAGAATAGGGGGTATTATTATTAGAACGAGTCCTTAACTATAGAGTCATGATGAATATTATTGTAATGGTCGTTATTTTTTCCTTTCCCTTCCATTATGTAGCTGTGGTAACCTAACGGTCATTATCATGGACTTGCGGCCGGAGTTGTTTTCGTCTGGTCGTGTTTTCGAATCATGATGCCATTGAATCCTCGCCGCGTAGCGAGGCCGTTACATGTTAAATCTGGTCAAGTTCCATGTCCTCTTGTCGGAGTGTTGTGGAAGTTTGAAGAGGGAAGTGCCAGCTTAGGAATCGTACTCGTCACCTGACCAAGGATAAAATTTCAGAGGTCTGTTGCCAATAGCACTAGTGTTGCTTCTCAGTGAGACCTTAATACACAAACAATGAATCACATCTTCAATTCTCAATAAGTATGAACCGGTAATAAACACGGAATAAAGAATAAAAAGTCACATATTGGTAACAACCAAGCTATTTTATTTAAATATTCGAATGTCCAAAATTTAATCCTTAAACTTCTTTAAATGTGAAACTTAGTCAATAAACTGATTTGATTTAATTTTTAAATAAAATAAAGACTGTTCTTGCCCGCCCTAATGGTTAGTGATATTAGACGAACTAAAGATGAGGGTTCTTTTTCTTGATCCTAAGCAAATGCTTACTGCCTGTGATCCAAAAATCACTCACAACTGACAAGATGATCACTATTCCTTTGTTTATAGTTTCAGTTCCATTTCCTATAACTAACTAACTTCCAATCTTCGCTTCCTTTCTTGGTTATGAATTTCCTCAATTCCAGTCATTATACTTAATTTATTCTAATATAATCCACATATCACTTTTTTTCCTTCTTGGGAGACATTTTCCAACTCAAAAAACGTTTTAAAAAGTCCCCAAAACGGTAGTTTAAGTGAAATTCGCTGTAGAGCCCACCTCATAACTTAATCATTCTACATTTGCTGTGGCATCCCTTCATATAATTATCAATTACATAGCCAAAAAGAGTCACAAATCCAATTAAAACATGTCAGAAAGAAGGCAACACAGTTTATTAACTATCTCCGCAGGATAAGTAAGTGCGCTCTCTCTCAAATACCTCTTAAATAGTTTTAATCCTATCATATAATTAAGCAATAAAGTCTTATCTTACCAACTAATTCGCCCCGAATGAGATACTTCTTGAATACTGCAGATTCAACCCGTATTTCTCTGAACGGCAGTCACATCTATAAAGTAGCATCGCTATGGGGAGGGGGGGGGAAAGGGTTTGTAACCTATCTTTCCTCTCATAAGGATTACTATGTATTTAAATTTTAAAACTAAACTTTTTTATACTGACATTTTTATTTTTATTTTTCAGAAAATAACTAACATTCGAAATCCGTATTCCATGTAAACATTTAGTTTTCGCTTCAAAAATAAACAATAAAATTTGAATTTAATTTTGAGATATGAATTGAAATGGGGCAAACCCAACCTCATGAAATATTTCGCACTTCTCCCTTGCCTCAAACCAATTTTATGCGAGTGGTTAATTACAATAATTATTTTAAACTAACTGAAGAAAAAAATCTTTCAAATTCTCGTTATCGTCTGTCCTCAGGTACTATTCAATTAATTGTGTAACGCTTTAATGAAAGAGGAGCCCTCAAAATTCCACGCCTTTTGTTTTTAAGAGGTATTGCTTCAGTCAACGACAAAATAATCACCAAATTACTTTTCAAAATACAACGTTTCCTGAAAGTCTTTTCTAGTAAATCCCTCATAAAAAATAAATAATACTGTGTGTGTGTGCGTGAACGAATGAAAGTGATTGAGTGCAGGCGTGTGTGTGAATGATTGCGTTATTCAGCGCTTGAGTGAGTGTGCGAGTCAGTTTGTCAATCAAATTTCTGATACGATGTAATATGATCGTTTGCTTTAATTTTAATATTTATTTGAATAATTTAATAAATAATTTTTGAAAAGTTAGAACTTTTGACTAATAAATCTGTACTTTGCGAAATTTTGCATGTAATAATTTTCTTTTCTTTTTAATTAGCAGTCAATAATCTTTGAAAAACGTTCAGTTATCTTAACTTTATAGTAATGCTGATATTTAAAAAATATAATAAGAATTGATCTACTATTTGCTTGAAATTTTTTTTTCTGAAAAATATTTCTTTAAATAAACACGTATGCATATTTCTGAAAATAAAAATGTGTATCAATATCATTTTAAGTAATTAAAATGAATCAATTAGCGTTTAGGCATTAGTCAAAGCATTTAAAATTTAAAAATTCAACTTGGACCAAGTTGGTTCACATGAAAGAATATCTATCTAGCAAAAAGGATTTTATTTACATTTACCTCAGCTATTTACAGAAATAATGAATAACATTTAATTAGTTTGCTTGAAACAAATTTGCACTTGATTGAAATTTAAGAATAAAAAAAAAATGAGAAATTTATGCTCGGTTCTTATATATATATATAATAGTATTGATTTTTGTATGTATATATATACACATATACATACAAAAATCAATACTATTTTTAAATTAAAAAAAAAACTAATAATATGCAAAGGAAACTTTAAAAACAAATTTTATGCAAATCAGATAAAAACATTTTATATATTAAATAAATAAACTAAAATTTAAATCCCAAAACCAAAAATTTATTCAAGAATTCGAACATTTTCAAGACAAATCTAGAAAAAATTTTAAATTATGGAAATAATGTAATTAAAATGTTCTACATACTTTGGAATGGCATAATCTGTGTTTATACTGGTATTACTGATCAAACCATCACACTTTAGTTCATCACATTATAAAAAATATGTTAACAAACTAAAAAACAACCAAATTACAAGTAGCATAACATCTGAAATGTTATAAAACCAATAGAAAATCTAAATAAAAAAAGAGACATTAATTTAATCAAAAATTAGTTAAAAAAAAGTAAGCATTCATAAACAAAACGCGACATAAAAATTTATCAATGGCATGTCACCAGAAATAATGTGGTAACTTTCTAAAAATAACAAAAACAAATGCTGATATAAAATCTAATTTAAAAAATTTAAATTAATCGCAAAAAATAAAACAAGTATTACTATGAACAAAACTGTAAAGACATATATTGGGTTGGAGGGAAAGTTCTGTCGTATTTTAAAGAAAATATTTGAATTCATTTATAAAAATATGTGTTCATTATTAATCAATTATATATGCTCCGTTATTTGATACAACCTATTGCCATCTTTTAGGTAACCTGTGAATTCTTATTTTGTTGAAGTTCTCGTCCTTGGAGTTAAAATAGTCAGCAACTGCCTTAGAAACACTTTCAAAAGACTTGAATTTTTTTCCCGTTAGATAATTTTGCAGAGATCTGAATAAGTAATAATCAGATGGTGCAATGTCAGGTGAATACGGTGGATGACTAAGGACTTCCCATCCTAACGCATTCAGTTTTTGTTGTGTCACCATTGCAGTATGCGTTTGAGCATTATCGTGGTGGAACACTATTCCTTTTCTGGACACTAATGCTGGCCTTTTTTCTTTGATAGCTGCATTCAATTTATCCAGCTGATTGCAGTACAGATTCGCGTTAATGGTTTTTCCCTGTTTCAGCAACTCTTAGTGCACTGGATCTTTCCAGTCCCACCACAAACAAAGCAGTACTTTTCGTTGATGGATACTTGGTTTTGGAACTATTGCTGATGGTGTTCCTGGTTTGCAGTAAGATTTTTTTCTCTTAATATTCTCGTAAGGAATCCACTTTTCATCTCCAGTAACCAGCTTGTCCAAAAACGGCTCCACATTGTGTCTAATCAGATATGACGAACACATTCTTACACGATCAGACAAACTCTTTTCCGTTAATTCATGTGGAACCCAATCACTTTGCTTTAACACAAACCCAAGAGATTTAATGTGATCTCCAACAGTTGTATGATGAATACCAAACTCTTCTGCAATTTCTCGACTTGTTAAATGTAGATTAATTTCCAATATGAATCGCAAAACATCATTATCTATCTTGGATGGTCGTCCAGATTGATCTCTTTCTTGGAGGCTCAGATTCCCGGAACGAAATTTGCTAAGCTATCTTTGACAAGTACGAACATTTACAATACCTTTTCCTAATACTGCATATAAATTTTTTACATGCAACCGATGCGTTGCTTCTTTTTAGGAATTCATAGAAAATGCAGTGTCGTAAATGCACTTTATCTACTGACATGTTTTTCACTTTAAATATCACAAGTAAATGATGAACGGTAAAAAAGGATTCCTTTTATATTATGCAGCAGCTAAAAGAACAAAAAAAAATCTTAATGACTCACTAGCCACATGTTTTTTTTTATTTACAAGAAAAATCACCTGCCTATTTAAAATACGACAGAACTTTCCCTCCAACCCAATAAAACACTAAAGAAATTTCATACGTATGCTCATACCTACTGTTCTCCACATAAGAATTTACCGCCATGGTAAAAACTGAATAATTGAGTTAAATGAAACCATACCAGTAAGTTTTAATTGTTATCCATGAATATCATAAGATCTTAATTATTTTTTTAAAAAAAAGCTAATCGAGGTAGAAACTCAATTTTTATGGATTTTTTATAAGAATTCGCAACTACATAGTCATCATTCACAGTTATATATTCCTTCTCGTGTTATTTGACCTTTCGAAGGCTAACACTGTAGGAAAATAATATTCAGATCTCTCTCGCTCAAACACTATCTTCGCCATACTGCGGGTTACTTTAATCTATGGTTTCCTGGAACCAAACAAATCAACCTTAATAGCCGTAATTAAAAAAAAGATAAATTAATGTGCAGTATAAATCTTATTCAGATAGCTACATTATTTCTTAGTAATAATTATAACTTTTTAATACATCATAATATAGACGTTGAATTCTACATGAAAAAAAAAATATCTTTCATGTAATAAATCTTATATGCTTCATGAAATGCCGAATTATATTTGGTTACGCTTACTTTACGTAATATTTCCATATCTACTTAAATACATATGTGTACAATGCATATTGTATACACTGGATTACACATGTATTGTTGAGTGTTGAGGCAGCATTGCTTCTTCTTCTCGTCAATCTATTACACTTGTCATAACATGAAAGATATTGAAGTTATTCAAGCCCGAGTTAACTGGTGTACACTTTTATAATTACTTCCTGATAAAGTAATTTTTTTAAATAATTTATAAGCGTTTATCGACCTTTATAATCCGTTCATTTTAAATAAAAATAAACAATAAAAAAATCATGAACAAATTGCAAATTTCTTTTAATGTACGATTAAGAGATTAAGACCATTAAAATATTCTCTACATTTTTATGAGTGGTTTCATGAAGGGTGTGTGTCAGTAATAAGATGCAACAAACCAACCATTGAACATTCAGTTTTATATTAGATTTTGCCTGAAGCAAATTCTAATGTGATTTTTTAACAAACCAATTTTTCAAAAAAAAAAAAAATGACATTGCGATAAGGAACATATTAATAATGCGTGAATTTTGAGTTGAAAATGTTCGGAAAAATATTGTTGTATTTGCTATAGAACACGCTAAAAAAGTGGTAAAAGTAGGAGAAAAGGGTTCATAAATATCACAAAAAATAACTTTGAAACAAAGGGGGAGGGGGTTGTATGCGTAAACATGCTTACAGCTTCTTCCACCCAATATCAAAGCATGCTAAAAATTGAAGAAATACAATCAACAGTGTGGATTCGTATAAAAGGACAAACAAATAAACAAACATACTTTTAAATTTATGTGTTCGATGTATCAAAGCAGCGATAAAAGCTAAACACATGTTTTTATACATAAAATAAAAACACAAAAATACTCTTTATACTCTCCACAATGTCTCTTGTATTAATGTAACATCTTCCAAAATACATTTGTATCATTATTTGCGTGAATGTTTCCTCAACATTCCATTTCAAATTTTTCACCGTTGAGTGTAGTTTAAACATATATTTCTTATTTCAATATTTTTCACTCACATGAATGTACTATTTCCGTCACATATCGAAAACATAATGAAATATTCATTCTGGCGCATTTCAAGTACTATACGCATTCTATTTATTCATAAACCACGTCATATAACTAAAACCTTTTCGGAAAGCAACGACACATATTACAATACGCCTTTTTAACATTTCTTCTTCGCGTACAAATGTAAAATGCATCGCCACATCCACTCGAATGGGGAAGAAATGTTTAATATCGCATTTTTTTTGCAAGTCTAGCTGCCGCCAAAAAAAAGAGGATTTTTTTAGTCTTTTCTTTTTAGCCGTTGGTAGAAATCTTTCCTTGCTAGCGTTACTTTTCGCTTCCCATTTCCGAATGTGTTGCTCATCCCATTGCGGTAGAGATGTGTACCGCAGAATTTCATCAAAATGGATACGGAAAAATCCGATGATAGTAATGCTCAGAAGATAACCCATATTGTAACTACATCTTCAAAACATCTCTCCCCATGGATTTCGTAAAGATTCACAGTCTTAGACGCAAGAAAATCTGGAGGAAAAGAAAATTGGGATGTGCAAGGCGTGGAAGGAAGAGGAGTATGGGGGTGGAAAAAAATCACTGACATTTCGCAGAGTTCCAGTAGGGAAGAAATAAAATGGAATAGAACACACAAAAAGAAAAACACCCCGAGATTTTAGACTTTGATTTTTTTTTTTTTTTTTTTTTTTTGCTGTTGTTCTTTTCCTTTGTGATCTTTTCTCTTTCCTTACATTATTTGTTTTATCTACAAACGATGGTGTTACAAGGAGATACGAAAAGCGTTTCTATCATCGATAGAGATTTAACACAAGAAATATGAGGTAAGAATTTTTGTGGAAATTAAATTGCTGAATTTAAATTACGAAGAAAAATGTTTTCATCTTTGGAAAAAGATTCTGCACTTAATAATTGGAATTCGTATTTTCAAAACAATACCATCTTCTGAATAATATGAATTCATAATTATTTGTAGCCTCTGTATAACATGGTTGCTAATTTTCTTAAGCAATTATCGTATAATAGGAATCTGTGCGTTATGGATTCTTGTGCGGTTTTCCGATCAAGTATCCTGCTGATACACTTTAAGACGTTATTCGTTTTCAAAAATTCATCTTGTGAATACACCACTATTTATGTAAAACAGCATTAATATAATATAGATATAGAAGTGTAGTGAATAGGAGAATAATATAGAAATATTGGACGCGATAAAATGCTGAGAGGAGATAGAAGGTTAGCGAGATGATAGTGATCACACGATATTGGTACAGGAGACTTACGCTGATATAGTCTATTCATAATGATTATTAAATATCATCTAAAATGGTAAAGTTTTTACGGTTGTTTGTTGTACCGTACAAAAATATGTTATAAATCACGAATACCTTTGATCGGCATAATGATATTTTTCCAAGCTGAAGAAAAAAAATCTTAATGTAGGATATCTTTAAATCGCAGAATGTGAAATTTTTACTAATTTGTTTTCTGGAAACATTTCAATTTATTAAAATGTCATGTGAAAGAACGTGAGGAGAATCTTGAGTTCGATTATTAGTTATTTCTGCTCTTCGGACACTTTCCTATTTAAAAAAAAATCGAGTAGTAACTACAAAGACTCATTGAGATTGCGCACGTTGTGTAAATCAGTTAAGATCCAAATTTGAACCTCATTTTGAGGTAGATTCATTAATTTCAAATTTAATACAAATTATTATGGATATAACACATATAATTTTGATTAGATAGTGTTCATAAAAATTTTATTTGTTTTAAAGAAATAATCAGGTTTTCTACCTCAATGAAAAAAAAATGTTTTTAATCTTCTATGTTAAAATATCTGTAGAAGACAAAATATTATTACACAAATTTTAAAAGTATGAACTAATTGATTCAAGTAGAAGTTTCTCTGGATTCTATAGTTTCTCTGCGGGTAATATATTTTGCACGTATTAGATCCAGATTTATTGTTAATTCAATGAATATCCATTGTGGAGGAAGTTAATAGAATACCGTTCCTACATAAAATATTAATAAAGAGCACTGCATTTCTATAACAACATTGAACAGATTATTTTTGTTTGTCCTTTTTTGCGTATTATAACTAAACATACGCTTGTTATGTTTGATATTTAAATTAGAAAATTAAATCATGCAGGAAAAGATTCTGATTTCTTCGAGGCGTTTGAAAGATTGAAAATAAGTTTTCTAACTATGGAAATTATGTCTTCTATTCGAATAGCAACTATAAGTAGTTTTTTATATGGAAGTTTTTTAAATTACATGATTTCTCCTAAAACCGAAAGAGAAAATAAAACAATATTTTATTTAATATATATGTTCTACTTTAACAGATTATCGCGCCTTTTTCTCTTTCAGTAACCACTTGAGTTAATTTATGACATTATTGGATTAAAGAACCTCGCCATGCCTTATGTAAGTTTACATTGCTATATATATACCAAGAAATGATGTGAAAAGATAATTATGAAATAGAGATATTTAACGTATTAACTTGCTGAGTGGATGTAGAAGGCTAGCGAAATGATATTGCACGCATTACTATTGCAAAATTATTTAATCCTCTTCAGATAGCTGAAATATGACTCGAATCATTTTATAACGATTGTTTGTACTTGAATCTTATTTTGCTGATATTAAAATAAGTGGAACTTTCAGTTATAATTTTTCGTATTATTAAATAAGTTAGTTACCACTCCATATTTTAAAAATGGTTGCTTTCTGACTATTCTTTAGGTTAAAATAAGGACACTTTCTTATTTGAATGCTTACTGAATTTCAGTGGATCAAATCCTAAAATTTTATAACATTACAACCCCTTGCCGGCCAAAATATAACGTGATTAAATAAAAATGAAAATAACAAATGCTGTTAATTGGCTTAGAAAAGTGATATAGAAGATAAAGAGAGAATTGAAACAAAAGAGAAGAAAGAAAGAGTTTTAGTCAACGACTAGCTAATAGATGTTTGTGAATTAGATTGAATAACTGTAATAAATCCATTTGATTGTAGTTAGCTAGAAGTAACTCTTAAAGTAATAAAAGTTGAATCTACTAGAAGCAAATTGTGTATGGATCGAAATGATGAATTCGGTAAGCTAAGACATTATTATTATTAGAATATAAAATTGGATTAACTAATTTAAGAGGGATTAGAGAGAGAAATCGATCTTGCATGCTCTTTGTTGAGAAGTAATAAACTTTTTGCCTTTTCTGACGTCTCTTTTGTTGAATTTTGTTAAGTTATTGACTATTTAATTATACTACTATGTTTGTGGAGTTAAATAATGAGGAAAGGCCGTTACGATACGAAATAAAGAACTAATATAAAAGTTTATAAAAATTAGAAAAAGAAAACATACCATGATATATTTTATTTAAGATAAATATATTTATAATTTATTTTATCAATATTATTTCAAAGTATCACGTATTATTATCCATTAAACAAGGCTTCCTTCGCAGTAATTTGATAACTATTTTAACTTGCCAATACAGTCATTATTCCATCATTTATAGTCTCGAGTCACTATATCTATCAGCAACCAACTTCAGATTAAATTCTTAGTTGCTTATATAAACGCAGTTCTTGAAGTCCATATGAAAAACTTCATTAATTCTAATCTAATCTACTCGTATGTAAGTTGCTATTCACCCATTGGGAAAGATTTTTTTTGTTCAAAAAAATCATATTAACGTTCCAAAATGTTTCTTAAATGGGAGAAATTGTTACGCATTTTTAAAGTATTAAATTCATCATATCCTTGATGACATACAGTATTTTTTATTCGATAATTTTAAAATTATTACTGCGCCAAAAAGAATAAAGATCTATTTCTAAGAGAGAAAAAAAATTCGATGGCCTAGAAGAGAAAGAAATCAAAGAAAACTAAGATGTGTAAGAGGAAAAAAAAAGTAATATTTCACAGAAGTGAGGACCGTTGCCAACAGTATCTGGAAAAAGGAAAAGAAAATAAAGCGAAATAAAACAAAAACAAGGGTACCCCTTGAGTTTAGATTTTACTTTTTGCTGCTGTTCTTTCCTCTGTGATCTTTTCTTTTCCTTCCATTATTTATTTCATCCACTACCCGATGTTCTTAACAAGGAGATACGAGAAAGGCTTCTATTTTCAACGACTTAATACACGAACATGTATAAAAATAACGGCGGCTTCTTTCGAGTTAAAATATCGATAAACATTTCCTGATATCTTATATGAGATGAAATGGTTCCGGATGTGATAGCCTTGGATCTATCTGTTTTTAAATAGGAAAGGGATGCTGACAATTTCATTGGATTTTTTGAAGTGTTCCGAATGTGTGCAACATAGATTTACAACCGTTTTTTAATTCAAGAAAAAGAGAGGCATATAAAATACGGTATCTATTTTAATACTTTGCTTTTCTTAACATTATTTTCAAAGATTGGTATTTGTAAGTTATTTGTCTCTTCGCAAGTTGATTTCTTGTATTGTTTTAGAATTAAATATAATTCTCATGATATGGATTTTTTTTATTAACGTTGCACTGAAAAATGATACAAAGACTATTGGCGACGGACCTCGTAATTTTGAAACTTAGTCAAGTAACGAAGATGACACTTGAGCTGCCACATACCTCTTTAAACTTACACACATGCAAATGAGATGGCTGGAACTTCTACTAGATTTAATGTGCATCAGCCCCACTACATAGCGTGTCTTTTGTGGTAATAGGGATCAAACCCACGACTCCATGAAGCGACGTCAGCAGTGAATCCCCGACCATAGCCACTAAGCAAACACGACCAGCTTATTGTTTACATTAATTACATATATAAGGATATAGTGCTTCTTAATCAGATGTAACTGACATTTTGGTTGCGAAATTTGAATATCTTAGGAGGATAAAAGAACTAAGTAACATAATGAATAATATGTGGGTAAAATGGATTATAAATAACTGAATGAATGAATAAGTAATGATAGCGTTAATGGCAAAAGAGTCAGATGTGGCTATGCTGCTTTAAACGAGGTATATTTGTGATTAAGACGTTTAAAAAAAAGGGGGAGGGGTTAAAAATTGGTGGAGAAAAGAATGGTCGAAAATTGAGAATAATCGCAATGGTATTCCGAGGCGTTTCACCCATGTTTATCAAAGAGAGTAAAATCCATAGGAAAGGAAAAGATAGACCTGAAGTTTATGGCAATTGTACATACCTATAGAAGGTAAGCCACGGAGGGTATAATTAACTGTATAAGAATATTATACGTATAGCAATATATTACTAAAAGAAATATAAGGAATAATATAAGTGTATATATAGGAGTTATAAGGAATTTATTTGAACAAAAATAATGTTACAAATTTCATAATTTTTAATTTACAATAGTTGTTCACTTATATGCATATTCAAAAATACTAGAAAGGATTATATCGATTTTTTTTTCACTTTTATTTCAACGTCAGTAATTTTTTTTCCAACTACAAATAACATTTTTTTCAACTTACATTCCATAATAAAAATATTTTTTCCTATTTCAATCTGTATAATCCTTTCAGTAACTATTCGCATTTTACTGCTTAACTACTGTAAAGTGTTTTAGTATTTATATACATGTATATGAGTGTGTATTTTTCATCTCCTACATCTTTCAAAAGTAACTAAATTCTCTTATATTTTGTATATAAACTAATTTTCTATATGACCAGTTTCTACATTTTCTATATGGATAATAATGATTTTTTAAAAAAAATGTTTTCCAACGCTTTTGTCAGTTTGAATAACAAGATAATTATAACAGGTATTATAGAAAAAATTAATATTTCAAATTCATGGGAGCAAAATACATTAAGTTGATATTATGTATTACTTAAAATTTCCTTACCGTATCATAAAGTAAAAGGAAAAATGCAGCAAAAGAAATTCTAATCTTAAGGCATATAGGAAATTAAATGAATATAAATAGAAAATATTCACCTTTTGAAAAATAAAAGAAAAAACTGAAAACTACGTTCGTGCAAGTATCTTTTGGCACTATGCCATACACAATCGAACGTTGTTACTTTCTAACATTTTTAAAACTCCATGTTGAATAGAAAAGAAAAATTTAATGCACTCTCAGATATTCTAGATAGATTTTGTCCGATACGGAAAAGCAACTTTCTTGTAAAACTGAATCTCACATCCGATATCAAGGTGTATGTATGCTACTTAAAATGGAAAAAAAAAATCAACTAGTAGAAAGTCAATTTGTTTTTCTTTTCCAAAACATTTCTCCATTCTCTCAAATGTTACAAGATTGGATGAGAATCTGAAATAGTTTATTAGTTGCAATGATTTTATTTAACATTTGATGGTATATTTTTTTCCACTAATGTAATGAAGAAAAATGAATGTTGCTTTCTCATGAACTTTGTTTTTGACATACTGCTCATTCTTTGAACTACTTTCATTCGATAGAAATCTAAAAGGTTTTGTCAGCTGCAAAATTTTGGTAATATCGCTAAAATTTCTAAAATAAATTGACTATTTATTCCATTGGCTTCTTGTCCTTATATTCGAATCATACAAGATTATAAATAATGCCAACATTTGACAGTAAAATTAAGGAAATATTAAAATAAAAACCAACGATAAAATAACGATGTAGACAATATTCTGCTCTCTCAAAAATGAAAGCAAACGGAAGTTAATAAATAAAGGGTATCTCGAGGGAAATATAAAAATAATAATAATAAATTTTTACACATTCTGGTTAACTTTGGCAGAAAAATATTATTCTGAATTAATAGCTAAGTAAAAGCTAGATTGTTTATATTTCATCGGAAAAATAGAGAATTTTTTTTATATAGCTAAGGAAGCAGTATTAATATAAGTGTATTTTTTATCTGCACACACTGTGTAATATCTATATTCTTCTTTAACAGTTATTTTCTATGTTTTGTATTAGAACAGTGAAAATTGTTAAAATAAAAAACTTGATATAAGAATGTAAATGTAATAAATAACTTAGATACAAAAATCTAAATATGATAAAACAAATTATGAACGTAAATTTAATAATACATCGAAACAAAAATTCATTAATGGTACTTTTAATTGTACCGTAAATGACAACATTACTTAATTTTTTTCGTAAAACAAATGTACGAAACACTAGTCCTAAAAACTAATTATTAACTTATGTCTAGTTTAGAACAAAAATAATTTAGAAAACAATATGTATGAAAAATTCATAACACATTTATCTAAAAAGTGAAATCAAATAATCATATATAGTACAAGAATTTATTAAATATGTTTCCGAGTGAAATTTATTTTCAATTTATTAAGTATTTTTTTTATTACACTTATTTTAAAAAATAAACTTACTAATTTCCGTCTAAAATTTTATTAGATAATATTTAACGCAAGAATTAAGCAATTAATTTTCCTGTCTATTCTATATTCAATGAAAAGGATGATGTATTGTAATTGTTTATTTAAGTGACATTGATAAGAAACCGAGGGTAATTGGTGATGGACCTCATAATTTTGAGCCTCGATCAAGTGACGATTACGACACTTTGCTATTACCTTCCTTTCTAAACTTCCACACCTTTCCTTTGAAAGGGACTTGGGACTTCGAAGAGATTTAGCGTGTTTCAGGTAACTTAAGTGGTATCAGAGTACAAGCTCATGGTTGGACTATAACTACGACGACCTCTAATCCACGGTCATGACTTTTAGACTACCTCGGCAACTCAATGAAAAGGTACTGACATATTTATTTACGTGTATTTTTTTTGTTAAATTATATATCTGTTCTATCATTACACTTAATAGTTAATTAAAGTTCATAGAAGAGAAATCAAAATAATGGTGTTTACTTATGATTAATAAGTTGAGTCATATTAATTGTTATGTAAAATAGTCGTTCAATAAGTCCTTTGGTATCCCAAGAGATGGTGCTTGTAGCATCTAAAACGGTTTGTCTTTAGCAGAACTCACTAGACAGTTGTCTAAGTCTCATTTACTCGTATTCGTGATCATGACGCCTTTCACACCTCAAAAATTCTTCGTAATAACTTTTCCGGCTGATGAGACCTTCTCCGCCTTTTGAAAAAAAAAATTAACAGAAGCAAACCATTGTTTTGATTTTTTCTTGATTTCTGTAGCATATTTATGATCCAGGTCTCTCCGATGGTGACAACTCAAAGGAAAACAACGTCAACAAATCGATGCGGCAACGATCAAATTTTGATTTGGGAGCAAATAACTAATTAATCAAACTTATCTTAAGAATCAGTATGAAACTTGTTTCGGCTCCGTTTAACAGAGGGCAGTACCCAATAGAAACAACAATTTACTTTAATGATGTTGTCTGCCTTCAAATAAAAGTATTTTTTGAACTACCCTCGTTCATTTACATGCTATGAATTGAGGCAATTTTCAGTTCAAGGTAATAAAATAAAGGAGATAAGGAATAAATTCTAGCTCATTTACTTTTATTTAATTATTCTAATTTTACGCCTATGAATAAAAATATGGTAATATTTAGTCTGTGTGATACTTCTGTATGTTTCTAATTCGTTTCACATGTAAATCAAAATTTAAGTAGTTCCCTTATAAGCAATTTTCTGAGCTTTAAGTTCATAATTATATATGAAAGAAAATATAAGGTAAAAGTGAGAATAAATTGACTCTGTAGACTTTTGTTTGGAATATTTTATTTGGAGATGTTGTTAGACTCTAGAATATGGTGAAATTCCGTGCATAAACTTCAACATATGAAAAAGATTGTCAACACATAATGTTAATTTGAAAAGACACTCCCCATACATTCCTAGAAAAGGAAACAATATCTCCTTTCCCTGTGCAAATGAAGCGTCACATACCGGTTAATAAGCAATTCAAGTATCCGCCACAATCCTCATTTATTCAAAAGATATTCACCACCGCATACTCGTTGTTCAAATATTTACCAGGCCAGGGTATTTCTTACTCTTCCATTTGTATATCAGGAAAGAGGAATAAATTAAAAATTAATGCTTGCATTCTAGGCATTATTAATGCAGTAATAAGCGGTAAAATATAACTACATGCAGTGTTAGTGATTATAGAGATGATTAATTGCGAGTGAGTAATGAAGAAAATGTTAACTAAGTCAATTTATCATAACTACTTGCCTGGAGAAAAATCAAACCTCTGTGCTTGAAATAAAGGTATTGTTACAGTATGTGACATTGTAAGTCACATTCAGCTCGTATGTAAATGCGGCGATGGATGACAAATTGCGAGGGGGGGGGAGGAAGCTGTTAGAAATGCTAATGATGTTAAAGAATCAGTTGTTATTGAAGAATAGAATTTTAAGCTTTGATTTCTTAAAGAGGGAATCGACCATTTAAAATGATCAATATCAAACTATTGTATATTAGATTAAGGGAAAAAAATGCAGGTTAATCAAAACGAATTATTTGTGTTCAAAATTTCATATTTTCAAAAATAAGCGTTTGGAATAATAAGTAATATATTAACATAAAAGAAACTTGTGTACGGCTTATATTGAGAATAATAGATGACTCTTGCATGTTCTTCATGAAGCTTTCACGAAAGCTGTTTTAGAAGTTTTCATGAAGCTAGTTCGAAGTTGGATTGCGCTCTGTGGACCTGGTGACTCGATATTAAACAGCTGGCCACATAAGTCACCTGATGTAGCTCCATGCGATTTCATGCTTTGGGGAATTGTAAAAAATTAAATGTATGCACCATCATTGCCTTCAAATTTATGTGAACTAAAACATCGATTTTTGCTGCTGTACAATCAATAACCACTAATAATTTACAACGTGTTTGGCAGGAATTTGCATATCGAATTGATATTATACGTGTAACTAAAGCAAATTATATTGAACACTTTATAAAAGAAACATCTTGTTTTATTTTTACTCTAATGTATTACTTGTTATTTTGTATCCTTTACTTATGAAGATACAGAGTCTTGAAAACAGATGATTTATTTTGAATAACCTTGAATTTCATTTTGAGTATTAACACTATTAGGTAAGTTTTACAAGTCGATAGTATTTAATAATTTCATGATTGCAATAAAATATTCATATGAATCGTAATCGAAAATTCAATTTGTCTAAGGTTAATATCAATTAATGAGAATATTGGGCTTTATGAACATAAGTATTATTTCGGAGAAGAGGTCATACTGCTGAATCTATTTTTTTTAAATCTTGGTAATATATATAAGAGGGCAATGTGTTGCAACGTCTTATTTTGAAATGTTTGATAATGAAATAGGGGATAATTTGGCTATGGAAGGAGCTTATATTCTTTCACGGCCGAAGATTTTTCTCCCCTTCTCTGAAATCTATTCAAATAAAAGAATTTCAAATATGGAAATCATGGAAGATTCATTCGATTTATTCGGTATACAGCAAACAAACATCAAAAGATTCCCTTACTATTAAAGGAGATAGAGGCGTTTCAAACACAATTTACTGAATTGGTGGTAGACATTCCATGCAACTTAATTTTGATAGGAGGCAGAAAGTCGATCCAACCTCCAACCAGAAACCAGTTCTTGTTTTTCTGAGACCCTTCCCAAGCATATTTTAAACTGCATGGGTCTTTCAGTGTTAATTTTAAATCAAGCCATCTGATGATACTAGTACTTTGACAAAGAAGTTTAAAAAATCTAAAGCAATGCGAGCGCATCATGCGTAATAATTAGTCGAATACTGTATCCTGAGAACGAGGTTATCATTGTTTACATGACTTCCTTAGGACAGTCAATATTTTTATTTTGTGTAGCTTCTTCTTTTGAGGCGGTGGAGGGGGATGTTATTGAATCATTGAATAGAAGCAATGTAATGCAGTGTTGTCTGCTATTTTTTAGGGGGGGGGGGTGAATGCTCTTCAATAATACGTGAGGAATTTCAGCAAACCGTTCATGGTTCATTCATGAATCACAATATTTATGCAAACCTATGGATGCAGGTAATACTGTTCCTGATAGCTGTGTTACTTTCACAGCTGCCAGTAATACCAGCATTTTCGTTTCATATCGTTTTTCTGTTTTATATATTATGCTTATTCTTCTTTTTCACATTATATTTTTCATCTCTTAAGCAACTTGTCAAGAAACAAATAAAGGATTATGAGGAAAGAGAGTGAAGATGATGAGATTTTCTTTTTCATATTTACATTGGACTCATTTCAAATAGAAATAAAGTCTTTTTCATGAAGTAATAAAAATGCTTCTTTTCTGCATTTGTCATTTTGATTAAGTAAAGTAAAACTTGGTAACAAAGGATTTAACGAAAAAAAATAAGAAAGTAGGCGTATTATCGTCAATAGTGTTGAAGTGGCCTAGAGGTCATGGTTGCACACTCGCGACTGGCTTTGTTTGACTTCGAGTTGCAGAACAGAGTCCTTGCCACAAAAGATCCGCCTTGCAACAGAGTTGATATATGATAAATCAGTAGATCTCCAAGTCCTCCTGAAGTCATGGCGGAGAAGTCTGAAGAAGAAGGTACAGGCTCAAGTGTTGTTTTTGTCACTTGACTGAGTTACAAAATTACGAGGTCCTTTGCCAATAGCTCTTGTGCTGCTTCTCAGCGCTATGATAATAAGGTCATTGTTCTGAATAATTAACACCATGATTGGTCACGGGAGCAGAATGATTTAGGAATAGAGCTCATTACCAGTGATGATTTAGTCGAACAACATATTTCAATTCTAATGTCACTAAAGTTCCAACAAGTAAGTGGCTGAAGTGTAGTGTAGATCTATGAATACCCAACAACCTAAAAAAACAAACTAATCATCTCACCGTGGTTAAAAAATTCGAAGTGTGTTGACTATGATTAGTATACACTTTAAATCTATGACTATTTACTATGACTTATATTATATTACTATTACTATTATTTTACTAATATATTACTACTATATTACTATTATTTTACTAATATATTACTATTATTTTACTTTTTTATGAATTTTTACTATGACTATCTCTCTCCATATACACTTTAAATAAAAAAAACATGGTGGCCATGGTAGCCTAGATGGAATAGTCGCGGTATCACGGCTGGTGTTGCTTTCATCGAAACTGGGGTTCGAGCTCTCGTATCACTAAATAACCACCATGTAGAACATATGTAGCACGTTGAATCTGGCTGCATTACTAAGTCCTCTGTTTGGCAAGGTATGGGAATTTGGAAAGGGAGATAGAAGCTCAGGTGTCGTCCTCGTCACTTAACCGAGGCTTGAAATTACGAGGCCTATTGCCTAAAGCTCTCGTGTTGCTTTTAAGTTCTACGTTAATAAACAATAACTCAAATTAAAATGTCTGATTATGTATTTGTAAATATAAATTATATAGGTAAAGTCGCGAGGATTGTCGACAATACTTTTCGTGTTGTTTCTAAGTGTGTTACTGGTAAACAATAAATAAGTATTATATTCACATCTAATTACCTTCAAAACGAGGTATTTTGAAAAATAAGAACATTAAATTTGAAAGAAAATTTTGAAAGTTAAAATCCTTTAAATCCTTTAAAGGTTTGTGTTTTTCATTTTTCCCCAACTTTATTATATACCCACAATTTCGGTTTGTAATAAGATGCTTTTTATTGCATCCTAGGTACCTTTTATTAAATATATGAAGTTCATTTCTGATAATCATGCACAATTGCAAAAACCAATAAGAAATAATTCCCCCCTGGCGAATATATTTACCCATTGTTTTCTCTGAATTGGTCGGGAGGGGTTAATTATAAAATAATAGTTAAGACTTTATTTTATTTTTGCAGTTTTATTTTTGTATAGATTAATTATTTATTCAATGCGATTTGAACAACTTATGCAAATAAGTTACATCAATTAAAAAGTAATTATCTAGAGCTAAAATACGCAGACAAATTTATCTTGCAATGTGTAAAAAAACAATCTTGAAAACACTTCTTTTGAAGCATTTTAAATACCATTGAAATAAATTCTCCTTTTTTTTTCCCTCCCTTAAACACGATCTTTTATTTCTAGGAGTTCCTTAATTAGAGTTCTAAGAAAGGGGGAGAAATTTGATTTATAACAACACAAACGAAAATCAAACAATACGTCCTCAATAATACAATCGAACATTGAACAACTCTTAAATTTATTCAGACTTCACACGTTACAAAGGAGTTCAAATATAATAAAATTAAACCCCCCATTCTCCTTTTTTTACACTATTGAGTTTTCGAAACAAAAAAGTTCCTCCAATTTTTTCCCTTTTTTTTTCCCTTCGTCATTACAATGAAAAATCCCCAGCCGTTTAAAGTGGTCTCTTTCTCTGCACTAGCCACCATTTTATCTTGGTTAAAGTGCGCTTGAAAATGGTGGCAAATAAAATGGTGGCGCAAAGCTCGAAGGATTTGAGCCATCGACGCGTCGCTGTGTAAGTATTAACTTTGGCGAAGCTAAAATATCCTCTCTTCTGTTGGTTGTAACATTTTATAGAGGAAAAGATGCACTGGAAAAAGGAATTTAGAACAATTCAGGTAAATTGGATTTAATATGATACGATGCTAAATCTATCAAGGATATTGTAAAAGGATAGAGTGTTTTTGTTCGAAGTTAGACGATATCACTATATCGTGAGTCGGTTTCGCTTTAACAATACACTATTAGGACTTAACAATTTATTTTATTGTTATTTCCGTATACATTTTATTGCACCTAGTTTACTTTGTTTATGTACTAGTAGATCTATTTCGTAGGAGATCGACAACGTAATGAGAGAGTTTCGATTTATTGTTATGTGATTTAAATGTAAGTAATACGAGTAGTTGTAAAATTTAATAGATTTCTAGTGACTATTGGAAAGATAATCTAACAAAAAAAAATAAATCAAAAACTAAAGTACAACATTCCCCTCAGCGAAAAATTTCTCAACAGAAATTAATTAGTTTATTTTTGCGAGGCAGGTTGGAAAAAAAATCAAGCAAACTTTGTGAATTGAAATGATTAAGTTCATTGATTAAGTGTAATTTATAATTCCCGTTCATTTAAATAAAATCGAGAAATTTCTTAGGATACACTGGTGTGTGCTTCGACATATTTCTGAAGTCTATATCTTAACTCACATACTTTAATAAGGGAAACTAAACATTAACACGAGAGAGACTAAAAACTAAATAATTATGTTTATTATTAAACAAATTAGTTAACAAGATCATCTGCTCCAGAAGCACAGCAAAAGTAAACTTTGACTTGAAGTAAACTGTACAAGAAGCTAGCACTTTCGGTGGCTTATGTTTTTACACAGCTGTACTGGGGGATATTTTCTACCCTGTAGCGGAGGGAGTTAGTCGTCCTTGAGCAACATAATTCAAACCCTTCGTATGTCGTTTCGGAGGAAACTTGCCGGTCACTCGCTGCAGTAATCTCTGTAGTGCCCAACGAGATTTTCTCTCGGATTAGTTATTAAGGCGTTTCAAATCTTGTCATCGTTGTTGAAGGGAGTCACCACATATTCTCCCTCAAGTATTTCAGTGATGATCTGAAAAGTAGCATTCTGCGCGATATTTAAGGGAAGGTTGCTTATCCATCCATGACTGCAATTGATATGCATCCCTTCTTTAATGTATTTAGTTTAACTTTAAACAGTTCTCATTGGACGTATTTGATTGTCTCAAGTTGAGAGAGTGGCTCTATTTGACGTGTATGCCATAGCTGGTACATCACTAGTTGTGAATCATGTGAGGTTGTCTTAGACACACAAAGGTAAGTTTCTGCGTTGAGGGTAACGTACAACCAGTACTCGTTCTAAGCTGTGCTATCCTCTAGCATTTATGTTTTGGGTGATCACATCTCTGGCGGCTAGATATTTTACCGGCCCATCGGGTGTATGTGTGTGTGTGGGGGGGGGTTCTATTCTTTTGTGGAGAAAATCAACTGACTGAAAACTAACCAGCTCTTCTTTTTAGCTGATAGTAAACAGAAATAACTCAGTTTTAGAGGCACCAGAAAACAAAAACACGACCTGAGATAAAGTTTGCGCAAATCTGAAAACTTATGTGCTAAAAATTAAGTTTTCTTTCTATTTTTAAAAGTAATTTAGACATTAAAATGCTTCATACTATACACTTTCTTGTTTTTCTACTAAAATATAGAAAGAGAGGCGCTGGTTTCATAAATGTTTTATTTATGAGAAGTTTATATACTGTACGTTCGATAACTAAATTTTAAAATTATTATCACTCATGCCCCTCCAATGAGAAAATTATCTGTATTTTCATTATCCTCCAAAAATGTGTATTTTTTAGGGTTTAGGTATTTTTTTTTCTAAAAATATACTTTATATATATCCATAGTGCTGTCATTTTGCACATTATGAAATAAGGTTATTTGTTATACCGTGAACTATTTTTTTTCTAACAAACAATACCAAATTTTAAATGTTGCACAACAATTATAAAAAATTTAAAGGAGATTTGAAATATATAAAATTTAAAACCTTTTACATTCAATTTAATTTTACTTTTAAAATCATAACCATGTTCAGTGTACATATAACGTTATATTTATAAGTAATCAACAAATTGTTAGTATTATAAACGTTGTGGACCTAATGAAAGATGTATATAAAGGAAATTACAAGATTTATAAATGTAAATACAGCTGTTGAATATTAATTGCTATACATAACCATTTGTGACTTAAACGCGATTTTTTCTTTGCTTAAACAAGTGCATGTATATATATATATATGTGTGTGTGTGTGTATTATATACAGATATCACAATCTTAAAATATGACTTCTAATGCTTTTAATTATAAAAAAGTTTAAAATTTGAAGCTTATCTAAACTTGGCATAATTTAAGTGTACTTTCCCTTGTTGAATGCGTCTTACTTAACTGAATAAATAACTGAATAAAAATAATTACTTATAGTAAAAACAAATCGTGACTTGAGGTGAATTGCAAAAGAAGCCAAGGAATCTAAGATCAAACCAGAGATTAAATAGTTTTCACTTTTCCATTTTATAAATTAGTTAACAGAACTAGTGAGGGGCCCAGCAAAAGTAAACTTCTACTTGAAGTAAACAGTATTGAAATTTACGTAACAGAAATTACAACTAAATTGTCTCACGAGCTAACTTTTACGTCTAGTATCAGGATTGAAAAATCACATGCTAATTCTTCCATAAATCTATTTCTGCCAAATATTTTGAGATGCTTTTCAACCTAGTCTTTTTTTAGGGGTGGAGAGGGAGGGAGACAGTTGATCTCGAGGACCAGAAATGCTTCAAACAATTTATCAATGTCCAGTTGCTTTTAGCAATGCTCTTATCATATAAACCAAAATGAATTTCCCCTCGCGCTAGTTATTAAGGCGTTTTTAACTTCAGTTGTAGCTGTTGCAGACAGCCACCTCATACTATACCCTAGTATCATCGTGATAGTACGAAAAATAACATTCTGAACAATATTTGGAGAGTGGTTCACTTTCCCAGCGGTTAATGCAATTGATACACAGCTCCTACTTGTTGAAAAGAAAGACTTTTTTTAATGCTCTTATCAACTTGACCAAAAGGAATGTCCCGCCGGCCTAGTTATTAAGTGATTTTAACTTCTGTCATTGTTCCTGAAGAGAGCCATTGTGCAAGTATGAGTGAGGGAAAGTTGACATTTGTGGCACACAAGAGTCAAATATGGCTGATCTGCGCCAAACAACGTGTATTTGTGATTTGGATATTTAGAAAGACGGAAGAAAAATGAATTGCATGATAAGGGGTCGAAATAGGAGAAAATAGCAAGGGTAGCCGGGGAGAATGCTCCCTGTGTTTACCAAATACAATAAGCCCATATTAAAGAAACAGATCATTAGGACTCCTCGAGGTCCTGATTCTCGTAATAACCTAATATCGGTGGTCCTTGAGAACTGCAAGAAGAAAAGATAGAACAAAACAAAATAATACTAAATGACGCAACGTAAATTAAAATAATATCATACATTAGTCAAGAAATATCGATGACAAATTTTATATTTTCCGTATGAATAGTTCTCCAATTTGAAAATGGCTCACAAAAGTATAAAAAATTGTTAACATTTATATAATTTATATACAGAATTAAAAACGCAATCCCTCCAAATATTATTCTACATAATTCTTTATTTTATTCTCGATTTTTTCTTCAATTTTATAAAAAAAAAAGTATGAGCTATTAATAATCCTGAATCTTACACATTTTTTTTTTTTTATTTTCTTTTTACGATATTGAGTTTTGTACTTACCTTTAGGAACATTTTGCATAAATTTTATTGCAATTACAACTTTAAATACTTACACAGAATTTATAAATGTAAAATTATATACACAGAATATAATTACAATCGAAAAAACTAAATTTCTTAAAATTTAAAAATGTTAACATTTTACTGCTCAATTTTACAATAAATTTCATTCCAACTTTGCTCAATACTTAAAACTTGTTTATTAGGAAAAAAATATGATCGCTGTTTGGAAAATAGCCTCATTAAAAACCTTTAGCAAAATGGATAAAGTAGATTTTGAGAAATGTGTACTAGAATCTTAAAAAGTCACATATTGCGAAAAATATAAGTGGTGGTATTTTTTCTTATGGCTTGGCACATGCGTTTACAATTTTAAAATTGAGATTTCGAATATTATATTTATCGAATTCTCATAAACAATACATATATGAAATGAGCAAAGCACCCCTTATTTCTGAACTGTATAAACTCATCAAAAAAATTGTAAATTTTGAAATAATTTACTGTCTCAATTAACTTGACGAACAGACTGTAATGAACAAATAATTAAAATTTATGAATGTGTATTATGTTTCCAACATTTCAAAAAAAACTAAATCTTGAACAAGAAATAGGAAAAAGAGTTTGCGACCACTCAATGCTCATGAAAAAAAGTCGAGTGGATACTCTTGAAATTTGTTAATATACATGGATATTTACAAGATTCATCTAATTTCAAAATTCCATAATTTTATTAAAAAATGACACAGAACAATAAGAAATTCACATGAATTCATAGAAAAACTGTTGACATTTTGTATTGAGAAAAATAGATGCCCCTCGTGTTTCCTTCATGAAGATATTTCACGAAAGCTGTTTTAGAATCTTTCTTGGAGCTAACTCACAGTTGGATCGGTCACATTGGGCTAGATGACTTGATGTTACACGGCTGAGTATCTAAATAACTTGACGTGGCCTCGTGTGATTTAATCCTTTGGAGGTTTGTAAAATATAAAGTGTATGTGCTACCACTACCCAAAATTTAAGTGAACTTGACAATCTCTTACTGATTTTGTACAATCAATTACCCCTTAAAATTAGTCACGTGATTGACAGAAAATTGCATATCGAATTCACATTTTGTGTGTAACTAAAGCGATTTAAATTTTACATTTTAAAAAAACCTATATATTTCTTTTTTATTCATGTATTACTTATCAATATGTGTTCTTTATTTATGAAAATATGGAATTTTGAAATTGAATGAATCACTTTTATTGTTAATACATTTTTTAGAATTATGCAAAAGAAGAGATATCAGATTAATCAGTGAATATCTTCTTTTTAAATCTTGAAGAGTAAAAATTATTTCTATAAGCGATTTTATATTTATTGTTTTGAAAATGGAATGATAGAAATAAAAAGTCAACAACTATCCAAGGAAGTGTTATTTTAAGGAAGAGATATTTTCCATTGATTTGCAGATTCAGGACTCCGTAAAATATTCGTCCAAGCGTTTTTTTTTTTAATAAAAATAATCATAGCTTTCAGAAATTTACTAAACAAGAACTTGTGTATGTGATTCAAAATACGACTTAATATCTAAAAGAAAAGATAGAAATTATGTTAATTCCATTCATTTCATTTAAGAAAGAAATAAGTAATTGTTAGTATTAGTTTATTTATAATAATTATTTACCTAAAAAAATGTATTAGAAAGCATACTGATAATATTCCTACAGATTTAATATTGCAATAATCTGATTTTTGAGCGAAGTCATTGTTTAGCATAAATGTCTACTCAGATATTTTCTAAATGACACATATGTAAAACAAAATGAATATGTGTGTCTGTATATATATATATATATTTAATCTGTTTTTATTGCAGAAATTCCATTCTTAGGCGGAATATTGCATCGTTTGACAACATTTTTCTAGTTTGGAGAAATCGGTCGACGGGATCTTACACATGCGCCTTCTATAAGATTACTATGCATGTTTATTATCAGCTATAATGCGTAATCATAAAATTGGATTTTCAGCAAAAGCTTCAAAACGTATTTCCTGATGCTTCAATTGCGAATTGATCTCGTTAGATGCAAGAGACTGAATGTTTCCAAATTGTAACAAGATTGGTTGTAATGCTCTTAAAATGTAGAATTTCATTTAGCTCTGAGCTCAAGATAGCGAAATATTGAAGTGATATATATATATAATGAATAAAGAAGAGAACCTATTGAAAACTCTGATTTAATATTCAGTAACAATGAAATAGTAACGTTGTTTAATAATTGCCGATATATACTTTATATATGTAGTGAATTAGATTTGATTAAATTTATTTTGATTATCTGAGATGAAAAATTAAACTTTTTTATAAGATTCCTACAATTATATTTCAGGAAATTTCTATAAAATTAAATGTTAAGTAATGCTTAAAATTTTCTGAGGAAAAATATAATTATTTTAGAATAATGCCTTTATCTATTAAAATATTCGGTTTTCTTACTAAATTTATAAAATAGAATATACATTCTTCCACTTCTTATAAAAAATAATTTTGCTCAAAATATGTCACTACAATATTTAGTGCTTTTATAAGAATTAAGGCATCAGCATATATTTATTAATTGGTCGATAGTTTATTAACGCACTTATAAGCAACGGAATTATATTGGCGTCGGACCTCGTAATTTTGAACTCCGGTGAAGTGTCGAGGACAACATCTGAGCTGGCACATGACCCTCCAAACTTCCATGTCACTCCAAAGGAAGCACTTGGCACCTAGACCAGATTTAACGTGCATCTGCCACACTATATGGTGGATCTTCAGTGACAGCCACACTCGGTTCCAAGATTCGACGGAAAAAACGCAAGCTGAGGGTTCACAATCAGGACCACTAAGTTACCACGGCAACAACATATTTATTGAAACGACATTGTGATGTCGAACTAACAAAATAAAACTATTCAAATATGACACTGTCTATTTGTGCATTAAGCGAATAAAAAATTTCAGTATCTATTTTTCTTTTAAGCAAGGCATTTAATTGTTTTATAATTTTATGTCATTCAAACGTTCAACATTCAACATTTTAAACATTCAACGTCATAAGATTGTATGAATATTCTTGGAAATATTCATGCAATCTTACGTTTTACAAAAGTTAAGTGTCGGCTATGTAACATTTTCAGACATATATTCGTTAACGAAAACGATTTCTTCTTACTTTCTCAATGAAAACAATAGGGAAAAAATACTTTGTCCTTTATATACATTTAATTTCCATTATTAAATTTATCGATTGCTTGAACTATTATTTTCTCGAAAGTTCTTAGAATTTTTTTTTTAAAAATAAGAATTGAAAATATTTTTGAGATGTTTATTTTTACAGTGATAAAATACAAAATATTTCTTCATATTTGTTGAAATTTCGAATTATTTGAGAAAATTAATTCTTTGACCTAACATTTTAATCAAATAAATAATTTTGTCCAAAAGCTTTAATTTTATTTTGAATTTGATTACATATAATAAAGATAAAGACTTCAAAAATCAGAGTATAGTTTGTTGTAATAGTGTAAGGAAATCACGGTACGGTTTTGTTATTTTATTGTAATAAGACCAAAGTACATTTTTCATTTCATTTGCAGAAATAGTTTTTTTTTAAATTTTTAAATGAAAAAATACTTTCGTCAAAGTTTTATACTTAAATAAGTCGAATAGGGTGTAAAAAGTTCCTTACACTCGTATAAATATTAAATGATAAAAGTGTCTTTTAATATCCATATTTAAATAAAATCAATTTAAAAATGGAATACATAAAATATCTAATATATGAATTTTGTAATATCCTGTTAACTTTTTGAAAACTGGAATGGCTACATAAAAAACTTATAAGACGTTCGAATTCAATTTCTTGTCAAAATAGTTTTGTATTATTTAAAAGTGCTAACTATATTTTATTACTTTAAACTACTTCTAAATAGTAATTAGCTAATTTAATTTTTTGTCAATACTTTTTCTGTCATAATTGTCATTTCGATGTATTGAGCTTCATCAAAGCTTAAAAACTGATTAAAATACCACTTTGAAATAAATTTTGTGATTCGAGCAATTTCGAAATTTTAGAAATCTTCAAAAACTTTTTTTTCCCCGGAAAATCTATTCATCATGATTGTGTAATAAATGGATTTCTCTAATATCTTCAAGAAAACTTTTAATTTTTGACCCATGTAATATCCTATTATTTTCGTAATTATAAAGTCCTATTAAAAGCGCAAGAGTCTAATTACTAAAATTTCTAAATTTTCAAATCAAATATCACGTTTGAGGAATATATTTCAATTTTTCCATTTCGTTCTTCAAGCGCAATCAATTCTTTCACTGGAAAATAATGATGTGATTCATATCATTATCCTCCATTTGAGTCAATACGAGATTTAATTAAAAGTTGTTAAATTCACTTGACGAAATTTAAGCGAAAACATTCCTATTAATTAATTTTAAAAAAAAAGAAACATTCAATCGTATAAAATTAAAAATGTAATGTGTCATAAAATTCAATTATGGAGTTTTTGTCATGACATTGATTTAAGGTATGAATTTTGTTGCAATTTCTGTATTAGACGCGAACCCAAACGTCAGATAGATAACGAACATTAATAATTTATTTGGAATTAATTTCAATAAATAATCTATTGATAGCTTATTGCTTAAACTGAATCTTTCAGGTAATTAAGATAAACAAATACTAATTTAACACCACACTACGCTTTGTAAGAAATCAGTAGTCAACCTGACTTTAACATAAAGCAGCATTTAATGTTTGTTTGCTTATTGGCCATCCTAACGTCTGTCTATATTTACCATTACAACTTCCTCTAATCATAACCAATATACCCCGTAATTTTTGAACTATGATTAGATGACAAGGACCACATCGGATTCGGCTGATTTAACTCATCCGAGCTACACTGCAGCCATTATATGAAGTAATATCAGTGAGAATACGCGGTCTGTTAAAGCATCACCAGCCATTAGCTCGATTCCTAAATCATTCAACTACCATAGCAAGTCATGGTATTTATTATTCAGAACAATGGCCTTTAGTAGAACTGAAAATTAGAAATCACTGTTCAAAGTTGAGCTTCGCAGGTAATTTGTTCATGGGTCATTTTTCCGCCGGTCTCTATGTCTATCACTATTCTACTACCCCCAGTCGATATGTGTCGTAATTTCGAGCCATGGTTAAATGACGAGGTCGACACCTGAGTTAGCTACTCACTCATCATATACTCATCAGGTCTATACAAGGAATTTGAGATCTTAATAATTTAATGTGCTGCAGTCTTTTATAAGACATATTCTTATGGAAAATGAATAAGAACACACAAATGGACCATGGAATCGAAAACCAGGAGCTCAAAATTAAGACTACACGGTTGATGAACACTTTGTTGACCATGATATTCCTCTTTCCATGTCTTAAGTGAAGTTTTAGGGGGAAAGTACAAAATGTTCAGAATTCTGAGTGAAAATCCTTCATGTTAAATTCTATACATTAGGAAATTTCGAGTGATGATACGCATTTCGGATATTTTCAAACTTTCTAAACATTTTTATTTTCTTGGAATTAGTGACCGCTATGGCCTAGGAGTCGAGGTAGCGTAATTGTGATCGGCGTTGTGATGTTAATACTACTGAAGACTCACTATGTAGTAGGGCTGCTCAGTGGGACAGTTACAAACAATAAATCGAATAAATCATCTATCTTGAACACAAAATCATTTTTAACGCTTGAAATGAATTGAACTGATAATTTATATCGTATAGTAAGTTGATTGTTTTTAATTAAGAGACATACGAAGGTTACTGACGACGAACGTTTTAGAATTTTCACGAACTGGGGACACTACATGAGATTGATTTTTTTTCTCATAAATTCCAAATGCCATATCATGGCTTAGATAGTTGTTTAGATCAATAGCAAAAGAAAACGCCCAAATTTATCAGCATGATGGCACTAGATGATGCTAGAGCTCAAACCTAAAGATTGGCGCGTATATCAGCTGTCATGGAGCTTGAGATTTTAATCTATCTGCATCCTAGCCCTGGTATACTTTCTGAATTCCATTGATTTATATTCTTTTTTGTCATTCTGAATTCCTAACGACGCATATTTGTTATGAAACCTAAAATATGAAATATTTATTTGATCAGACTGATCATAAAAAATTCATTTGTTTCATATTAGTTGTTTGAATAGGTTATATAAAATTACACATATTTGTATTATTTTGAATAAAAATTCTTTGTGCAGATTTCTGTGGCGTAAAAAATAATTGAATTCCCGTCAAAATTCGATATTTAATCAAAATAATATAAAACTATATTCCTAACGCTTCTTATTTCAAACGCTTCTATTCTTAATCTTCCGCTACAAAATCTATTCTTATATCGGTTATGGAAATGCTGAAAATTCAAGATAAATGTAGTTTCTATTCACTAGAAAATGTACTTTTACTTGAAAAGGTGTCTTTTAATACATTCTAATTATGGACTATATATTGCTGATATATAGCTCATAATTAGATTCTATTGAAATTTTTGAAGTACAACATTAATACAGGCTGATCAAAATTCTCTAAACATGCTTAGTGAGAAATATTGCTAAAATACAGAGAACAGTTTACTTGAAATATCCTTCGTAGAATGTTATTATTTTAATAAATAAAAAAGTATCAGAAGAACTCATGTAATTCTGTCTAATTTACTTCATACACACACACACACATATATATATATATATGTATGGGGGGTGTATGTGTGTGTGTGTAAATTTCAAACTTTAAATTCGTTTTTCTGTTCAAAAGGACGTGCCTATTAAGAATTTTATTAAGTGGTTGTGGTAACCTACCTAGAGATTACGGTTGTAAATTCGCTGCGTTGTTTCCGTCGAGTTGTAGTTTCGAGTCCGAAAGTTACCAAAGACAAGCCGTTAAATACACGTTAAATATGTCAATCTATAATCATCTATTCAAAAGTATTAATTTAACTTTCTTCCACGTGTATTTTCATTTGGTAAAGATAGAGTATATTTCTTAGTATAAAGAAGTTTTAATGGTCATAGTTTTAATTTCGTCGTTTACAATTTTGTTCTCTTCTTGTTTGTTATGAATTTGTTCTATCTCAATTTTCGTTCATAACAGTTTTCTATTGGGATTTGAGTTTACCTGTAAGACATTTTTTAACCAGCAAATCTGTCAAAAGCCGGGTACAGAATTTTTAAATGTTACATATTTCATTTTCTCTACAGTTTTTCATTTCCTGGTTTTCTAGCTTTGGCTTGTCCTAATTTATGGTTTGAACTGTATATTCTTTCAATTATTTATTTTTTTCAGTATTCTTTAAGGTACATTGATATCTTTCTAAATTATTTTGCTGTATACTTTTTTATTCCTTTTGTTCTAGGTTGCGACAATTAAAATTATGCTATTTTATTTGACTTCATCTATAATCTGAAAAAATATTTTCTTAAAACTTAAGTTTCCATCTTTTTAATTTCTTGTTTCTATAATAATTTTAGTAAATTATTTTCTTATTTTATTGAACTACTATTTTCATTACGCGCGCGCGCGCGCACACACACACACACATATTCTATACACATACTTACACATATGTATTATTTCTATTTTTTTCCTCTCTCTCTCCCTTTAATATATATACAGGGTGATTATAATTAAAGTTAAAGTTTCAAAACGCTATAAAAAAAGAACGACTGATCAGAATGACGTCAAATTTGAACGGAATATTATTGAAGAAGGGGAAAAACATATGACATAAGAAAAAGAAATAGTTCCAAATTTTAGCAGCAGTTGGTGCTGAAAGCGTCGGATGTTTTGTAAATAAAAATATCTGTCATGCATACGACTCATTTCAGTTGTTATAAAAACGCCGGGTACACAGCTTTTCCTCGTTTTGCGTCTGAGAATTTCGTCATGACTCTCTCTAACTGCAGAACCGCTTTCTGTTTGTATAGGTTTTTTTACAAGAACAACAGTAGCTCTGCAGAAGTTCCGGACACTTATGGGTATTAAAAAAAAAGCCCTTGGACCGATGACTGCTAATGGTCTGGAGAAAATGATTGAGAAATTTGAAAAGACAAGTTCTTTTGATGTGCAATCTGGTAGAGGGAGGAAAAAATTGATTTGACCGTCATTGTAGAAATGGCAACAGCAGTGCTAGATAGCTAGCAGTGATAGTGCTAGCAGTTATAGGTGCTTTTTATGCGGTTTTTGGTCTCAGGACAATTAAAAACCGATTTTTTCCTATCCGATGTTATATGACCTTGCTGTGGTTGATGGGCTTACGTAACCAACGTTATCACGCCTGCGCAGTCATCCACACTGAACAGTACAGTTCGTTTAACGTATAACCTACACCTTAGTCGTTGGTTTGCGATTCATTTGCCTTTTTATCGAACCCTTTTAAATTATGATGCTTACAGCGCCATCTGTTGCTAATATTTGGAACTATTTTTTCCTTGTTCCATATGTTTTCCTCCTTCAAATTTGACGTCATTCTGATCAGTCGTTCTTTTTTTTTTACAGCGTTTTGAAGCCTTAACTTTAATTATAATCACCCTGTATATGCATATATACATCCTAATAGCAAATGCAATCTAATATTTAAAATATTATACTCAGATTTCAATAAAAACAATACGAGTTACAATTATTTCTTAAGTAATTATATATATATATATATATATATATATATGTGTGTGTGTGAGTGTATGAATATATATTATATATATATATATATATATATATAAATTTAGTTTTGGGAACATAACTCAAAGGAAAAAGTAAAACTTAAACTTAAAAAAAACTTTTTTTTAGAATATTCGAATCAACTAAGAAAGTAAAATATCAAAACAAAGATATGGAGTAAGTTATATTGCTATCCTAGTATGGGGACTGAGATTGCTCGGTTTTGAAATCTTATTTCCTTTATCAAAATATTGTTCCAGATATTTACTTCCTAATATATGTCCTCTTTCATTTCTTATTGATGGAAGGGTAAGATCTGAAACCTTACTTAATCTATCAATTTATACGTTATTATCGATACAGAAGAAGCTATTAAATAACATAAGAGATTTTTGGTTAGTTTTGTGTATAAAATTGTTTATTTTATTTTAAATTAAGCGATCGGAATAATTGATGCCTGAATGCCTGGAAACGAAACATATATCTTTCATTTGAGGATCAAGGAACGGTTTATTTCTTGCTGATCAATTACGAATAAAAATTATACTCTATAATATGTATGAAAGTACATGAATGTTATTTGTAAATATACAACAGGGACATATGCTTAGTAAAACTGGGGAACCATGATAATAATTATAATAACCTTTAATATGTAAACAAATTTATGTGCTGCACAAATATGAGATAGAACTGGGAATTTGTTAAGTTCCAAAATTGCAATAGACCCTTGTGTATACAATTTTCCACCTCCCAAAAGAGTAAAATGCATTGAAATGAAATTCTGGTTTACAAGCAAGAATTGTCCTCCTTTTTTTCGAACTCCAGTTTTACATAAATCACATGTTTCTTGTAATTTATTTTGGGTAATCAAAGTTGGCCTGTTTTGGAGGTATCATGTAATCGCCAAAGTTTTATTTTTGAAACATATTACGCCAAACACTTAGAATACAAAATTTACTATCTTAGCATATAGCGCATACTGTGTATTATTTAGTTTCGTCTAAATTTTATTTGTTCGTCTAAGGCTTTTTAATGGTTTTTTTAACTCACATTTTATGTGTGAGTCAAAACTTTACAAGCTTTTTTGTCACATTTGAAAGAACTCAAAAGAGCTGAAATTTTCTATGCATGATTGCTACGGATGACAAAATCATAATTTAATTTTAATTAATGAAAATTAATTGATTAAAACTAATTATTTAATGAATTCAATTTCAAGCTTAGTTTCTTACCAACTCACCAAATGATCTCCAAATCCAGTACTTAACTGTACGAGAAATGCTTACACGTATTCATTTTAGATGATAAATTTAATCAAGTAAAATAATAAAATAAATTATTAAAACTAATTGTTGAATAAATTTAATTTGATTTAACATTCACTTTTCCTCTTAAAAATTATGAAAAGGTATGAAAAAATTATGTCACGTAAATTTAGATGTTTGAAAGAAAACCCATGTTCAAAGAACTCGTGTTTCATAAGAGAAATTATAATTTATTCCGTGAATAACTATTTTTATTACTCTTTTCGTAAAAGTGAATACTTACATTATGATTAAAAATTGTAATTACGATTGCAATTTCAGCTAAGTTGTATGTTGGCATCTGATTCAAGATTATGTTGTCATAGTTTTACCCAAATTAAATTTTCAAAACGAACTGAAATATTTTTTCTCTCCTATTAATTCATTTCCCCAGTTTCTCTTCTTCAGTTGTTCAACAAAAAACTAGAATATATATTATTTCTTGCTCGTCAAACACTGCAAAATCTCAGGTGCCTTGAATACATTGGAGGGGCATCGGATATAAAACCTTTGATAGAAAAATTTCTCTTGGCACGTTTTATTCCCAATTGGCGGAAAAATAAAGTAGGTGTCGATTCCTGTGGGCTGTTAGCAGCCAAACTTCTACGTGACTGTTCTTCCTTGTTCGCCTGAGAGAACTTTATATGTGTATGCTTTGACGTCACCCTCCCTACTTGTAAGTTCAGTAGTGACTGATGTGTTTACTCACTGGAAAAGGTAAAGACTTCGAGATAGATGCGTATTCTCTGCTTTCCTTTGAATAAGAAAAGGGAAATAAATATATCATTCTGAAAAAGATAAAAAATGTGGGTTTTTAAAATTCGAAGGGGTATCGAGAAGCTCTAATTATTCCTAAGAATTAACCAAGGTATTTCGATGAAATGTATTCTTGTTAAATTATTCTTATGTACATAACGTTGTAAATTACAGCTATTAATGGGGATTCATTTAGTTTCAGGAAGTCGTAGTTTGAAGTAATTTGCAGCATGGAAAAGAGAGAATTCAATCTGTTGAGTTGCGCCCAATGATGGCCTTCGAAAGATCAAGAAACCCTGGGAGAATTGTATAACTCTGGATGATGACTACGTAGAGAAGTGTTTAAAATAAAAAAAAAAAATTATAATTCTGGTTCTACCTCGATTATCATTAAAACCTTTTGACACACAGGGAAAATAACTGAAAAATTGCGATTAGGTGGGTTATTCCAATATGCGACATTTAGAAACTAAATGAATAAACATTAATAGTTGTAATTTACTACATTATTTCCTTAATGTGTAGACTAAATTATATTCAAATATCTCTTATATATCTTAGTAATAATTAATGCATAATCATCCCCTGGTGGATATTTAAATTGCAGTTCATTCTTTGTAACTCAAAATCCTTTGATTATGAATTTGAGTCAGAGATTCTTTGCACTTTATTTTAATATTAAAATATTTTATTAGTTTAAAATCAGTAAGTTAGATTGGATATCTTTTCAATATCGACCAATTACACAAAATTAAAAAAAAATAACTCAAGCCTTATTTCCATAAAATAATAAACGTAAATTAAATTTGATTTCTTATCAGTCCAATCGAAAATCTATAAATGTATTTAAAAATCGTAAAAAATTTTCGTGCTAAAATAGTACATCTAAAAATTTTAAAACCTATAATTTGAAAACAATTATTTATTTAAAATGTTATTGAGACATGAACGGTATCTAAAAAATTTTTTTTGGAAAATGACTCAATTTTAATACTTAATATGAGATTAAATTCTCAACAAAGCATCATTTTTATAAATAATTCCTTTTGTTATTCACTGGTATTTTTAATCTATAATGAGAAATATTAGTCATTGAATAAAATATTTTTGCATAAAAATTGTTACTTTAAAGCGTGAATTTTGAATAATATTTATGTTACTAAAAAGAAGTTAAAGTTAGGAAATTGATATTGTCATTTATTATGTTATTTCTCAATTGCTATTTTGTCTTGTATCTGTAGCGAAATTTCTACTACAATAGCAGCTAAATCCTTAACTTTATAATTTCATAATTTCGGTATATTTTCCTTTTAAAAAGGGGTATTTTTTCTTGTTTACAAGGAAACATTTTAAAATAAACAGTAATAGATGTTAAACACTTTTTATTTATTTTTAAAAATGATTTATGTTCCGCCACTTTCCATTGCTCATTGTATTAATTAGAATTTTCCTCGCTAATAATTAGTTATATCCCATAATTATGTTTTAGCCTAAACAAAGGAATTCACTTTCTTTATTAATAGCATCAGTAAAAATAAGGTTTAATCTGTTTTTCATTGCTTTAGCAAATAAAAACGATATTTGAAATAACGTATTTACACTATACGAGGAAAAACACTTGTATCAAAGTAAGTATCATAAGGTTATTCACGAATTTCCCCTTCAACTAACATTTGGCTTTACTTTCGAATTCCTTTCCGATTAAATGAAATGTGATGTGCACAGATTTAATTGAATTTGAGAAGTCTAGTAAATAGATTTAAAGAGATGCATATGTAAGTGACGGAGTATTAAATAAATAGATTAAATGTGAATAGTCAATATTTAGCTTAAGATAAAAATCGTTAACAAAGTGATTATCGGTAGTAGACAGATTTTCATAAAATACCCATAGTGGAGAGAGCTCATATAGTAAGAAGACTGATTTCACGCTTAAGCCTTCTACCCTGCAACATGGACAATTCCCGAATTTCCCCTTCGATTAGCCTCTAGTTTCTAATTAAGTTCCTAACTTCTTCCCAGTCAAATGAAACGTGATTATGTAAATGAAGTCAAATTTTTGAAGTATAGTGAAAACATATAATCAAGTCGTATAAAAGAAACAGAGATTACTGAAGTAGATTACGGTAATAGAACGAGTATTAGTGGGATTTGAGCTGATATCTTCTGGTATGTTTAGTTGATATTCAGAAATTACACTGTCTCTTGGAGCAACTGAATATTTGAAAGAGGTACTAGCATTTTATTCCGGTAAAAGTGTTCTTTGATAGATTATAGAAGTTGTTAGTCACATAGATTAATCCATTAAACTGTTTTATCGCCCCTATTAGAAGATCAACAAAACAATATTTTGTACGATAATAGTCCACTTTAATTATATTTTGTCTGTGCTTAAACCTAAGTTCAAATTTAGTTATTACAATCAGAATGACATTTCAGATGACAGACCATACATGTAATAGGATGTCGTCACAGCCCTAGCGAAATTGCATGCTGGAAAGTGAGAGAGGAGAAAAGATTTAACTTAGATTATTAATCCAACTTATAATTTGTATTGAACATTTGTATTGAGAGTTGTATTGAACATTCATAACGTGTTGACAAATGAATGAATTGGATTCATGTTTAAATGTTTCATCTATTGAGCTTTACATTGCGTGAATTCATATTATTAATTTATATTATTAGGCTTAACTTTATGAACTTTATTTGACTTAGAAATAATTATTGTGGAAGTAAATGACTGGAAGGCTTCACAAGTGATTAAATATTTTTGAAAATATTCATGAGAAGTGAATCTATTTACCAAACCCCTTACTTCTGCATTTCCTAAAGCTTATTTGGACCTGTGCCAATTTTGTAACCCTTTGATCTACCATTTATACCTTGCGCTCCTGACTCGGGCATTATTTTTAATATGTTATAAATAACATGTGTTACATGTAAGTAGTTGCTCTCTAAATTGATAAAATGTAGACCCAACGAGTAGTGATAAGATATCTGTTACTGGTATAAGTAACATATAGAGAACTGATAACGTACGAAAAAAGAGTTCTTTTTCAACGTGAACGACCGAAAGAAAAAATACTGTTATTAGAGATAATGGCTTATGGGACCGACATTCTTTAGCAACTTGACTTGTACCATTCTTTTAGTTGCTGAGAAGCAAAATAAGAACGAATGGCATAATAAACACATTATAACGAAACTATTGCGGTTACTCAAAGACATCAAAGACATATGCTTGTACTTAGAATAGACAATGTGGCTTTGAAGTTTTCTCATTTTGGTCGTGGATTATGATTAATACCTAAACTTTAACCTAATTCCTGTAGTATAACAAGTTACATTTTAATCAATGGTATCTTAAGATATATTTATTATTATTTGTTTTTCAAAATTTCATTGTGATCGAATTTTGTACTAATTACTGATCAAAAATGTTTGATCCAATACGATACATTAAGTATTTTGTATGTCTAATATAATAAAATAACTAAGCATCTACAAATAAACAAAGTATAATTTCAAAGCTGTTTCTGTAATTAATTATATCTCAACATTTATTATTGTTTCTCTTAAATTTTGTACTCATAAGTGAAACACAACTTTCAATTATTTCGCTTCCCTAAAGTTATAGATTTGGTTACGCATGTATATAACAGACTCAATAAATAATAAATTATAGCATTTTAACAATAATATAACAATCCTAAATATTTATTAAGCAAATAACTACAAGCATTGTTACGTTTAAATCTTTTCGCTTTTGTTTGGAATAAATACTTTCATACTTTGAGTATGCATTACTGCACGAGTGGGCGTTCAAACAGGGTAAGGAAGGTAAATTCGTGATTTCAACAATAGACCAGACATTACAGTACGTTATTACAAATAAAACTTTTTGTAACATTTTAACTTGAGTCATTTTGTAAAAATCGTCGGCTTTTCAAAATTGTAACTAGATTGCTAATGTATCTCGGAAAAATATTGTCTACAGATTAGATAATTTAACTGTACGTATTATTATATGTTAATTAATCTGGAAATACGTATCTGGCAATGAAACGTTTTTCTATTTATTACAGATTTAGAATTAGCTCTGTAACATGTTTAGAATAGAAAAATGAGGCTCTGGTTTTGCTTCGTCCTGCAGATGCCTTTAATTATATTAATAGGATTATCTCAGAGCTAAAACGAAAATTAATTTATTTTCATGTGTATTTAAGAAACTATTTCTTTATTGTAAGAAGGACACTTAGTGGTTTTGTAGTAATTTTAATTTGCACCTGTATTTATTCGTATTAATTTCGATGTCGAATTCTTATTTTAAAAGAAGTGAGATATCGAAAGTTTAATTAAATATTTTAAGACTTATTTCAAATTATTATTTCTACACTCAATTCGTCAAACATAACGAACAATTATGCACAAGTTCTTCCCAATCAGTGTGAATTTGTTGAAATTTTAAAAGTTTTTAAAAATAAGGCAATAGCAACAAGGTTTTTGATGTGATAACTTGGAACTGAACACGGAGCATTAATAGTGGTAATATCTTCAAAAATAAATTATTATCTCTTTTAAATATAGAATAGTCCTTATAGATGAGTAAAAAATTGAACTTGAGTTCAAAAACTGTCACCTCTTTCAAAATGTTTTAAAAATTAAAATAGTGTTACAATGTATACACTATTCTTACTAAATTTTGTACAATTGTAGATACGATACTTTTATTCATAACTTTAGTGAAATTTATTTTTGTAAAATATACGGCATAAAATCAGCTTTGTTCAGTTGTCTGTTGCTTAAAAGTAACAAATATACAAGAGCATTAACACTTTTACAACATACAGTAAAAGGCACTGATAAACGAAATTACTCTGCAAGTGTCATTCGTACAGAATTACTCAGTAGTTTCTTTTTCTCCTAGAAAACTGCATTAAAGCATTATTTAACACATATTGATTAAAGTATACTTAAACTAATTTAAACATATCCAGAACTTATAATTTTATTCACTCTTTATTACAAAGTCAATATTTTAACCATTAGTGTTACAAAACTACAAATCATAATGGTAAAAAAAAACCTGCTGACGGATCAGTGGTATTTCGAAGTTTTAAATCTATATTTCGTACAAGATTTGCATATATAAACTGCTCTCCATCACTTTAAAATCAAGAGTTCGCCTCCGATAATAGGAGCATGTTTGAATCATTTTCCGATATTACTACCCTATTAGGTAGGACATATATGCATTTTACTTCTGTTTCTGTAACAATTACATTAAATGAAATAAATTTCTCTACTCCTTAATCTATGCCGATGTATATATTTTTAATAAATAGTATTTTTCTTAGGTAATTGGTAATTTTTTTCATGCCGTAAAGCATCTTAATTTTTTACAGAGAAGCCCTCAATTATATAATGCTAATTTCGATACCACCATTACTTTTAAAGGCCATCTTTATATGTAATTTGAAATAAAAAAAATAATAAGGCTGGCAACTTGTATTCTAATTTGTACAGAAGCAAAAATTAAAGGAAAGACTTAGGTTAAAGACAATGTAGTAATGAAAATTATTGTAAATTTTCAAATTTTAAGGTAGGGGCTAGAAGTAAACCCTTATCGAAGTTTGATCAAAAATTCATCGGAATTATTTGAAAAATATATTAATAAAGAGTAACAAACCACAAGTCCAAAAGTTTGAAAATAAACATTTTTTCTATTACCTTTAACATAGCAGATATAACAATCCATAATATGAAAAGGCATCAACACTTACCTAAAAAGAAAGAAGAAAATAAATGTTTAGAGTATCGTAAATAAAGATACATTTTTTTTAAATAAAAAATTACTACAAATTAAAATTTACATAATTACATGGAGGAAACACAAAATTTTAATTATTGCTAAGAAATAACCTGGATTTTTAAGCAAAATTTATTCTACATATTAATTGATCCATAAGGATATAATGTTATTAATTATAGTTATTTATATTGATTTGTTTGATTTTAGAAAGCCGAAGATTGAAGCTATTAGCAGTATGGAGAAGATATAATTCAATGCACTAAATTCTACTATAATGGCCTTCTAAAGGTCAAGGATCGCAGGAAAAAAATTCTTAACTCTGCAAAGCGACTATGTAGAAAGGTATTCAGAAAAATAAACAGAGATTATGTTTATATCTCAATTACTTTTAAAAATAAAAATGTTACGACATCACGTATAATAATTAAAATTATATGGTTATGAGGGTTGCTTTAATCTACGTTTCCTTGAAACCAAACAAATTAACATCACTATCTGTAATTTAAAACATTTCGGGCATAAAGATTAATTAATATGCGAAAATAATTTTTTTCCAGTTTAATCGGTTATTTCTTAGTTATTAAATTTTAAGGTATTCTATCGTATTTAAAGAAGAAATCTAATTAAATTATTGTGTGCTTGAAACTTGCATATATTCAACTTTATTCTTATAATAACGTTAATATTCCATTTAAGAAAACCATTTTGAAGGAATGATAGATTTAGAAGACTGAGGATAAAAACTATATGTCAATAGTCAAAGTAAAAGTTTTATTTTTGAAATTTCTTATTAGTGAATGTTTGCTTCAATATGAGCTACTCATTCTTATTGCAACTATAATTGGGATCAACACGTAAGTAATAAATTGTAATAAAACATGCTGCTATTATTATATTTCTTCTCAAAGCTTCTAAAGAAATTTTGGTTTTAGCTTTAGATTTCTACTTCCACTTCCAAATTTAAGTTTTTACAAATCATTTCATTTTTGATGCAATATGGCTAGTGAATATTATAAGAAAACTTTCCTAATATTTTCGATAAATCCATTTATATCAAGTTTTAATTCTTTTAAGCCAAAAGAGATATAAGAATTTTTAAAAATTATTTTTATGAATAGAAGTGAATTTTTGATAGAAAAAAGGCAAGTTTATATATTCTTTTCGGTCTAGTGTCCCATAATCATCTATCTGTTTGATGATCAGTTGTCAATTCGAAAAGAAAGAAAACACATTGAGAAAGCACAGAATAAGCATATCAAATAAAAGAAAACGAATGAAAAAGTACACATATAAGCGTTACATCCACTTATAAAGGTAATAAAAGCTAAAGCCTTGTGGCAATACTACGATCCACGTATCAGCCATAAACATTTTGAGAAAATGCATCATATTCTATTGAAAATATTCAAAAACTAACAGAATCAATACTATATTAGATTTCTTTGATTCTTTAACCACCCCCACAAAAAAGTAAACTTACCAGACCAAGATAACCACGACTGTTGTAGGAAGATACGGAAACCTTAACAACCCCGTCTTCAGGAAGGCGTATCTGACAAATCCCATTGCATTTCAATAGCTTCTTTTTAACTTCCTTTTTAAAGTAGTAAAGTCATCTGTTGGTTAAATTTAAAATTGACCCAGAAACCAATGAGTGTTTCTGTTAACAACACAGGCCGTGTTACCCCTCAAGTAACTTATTATAATTTTAGATAAGATCTTTTGTTCCTGAGCATTACTATTTTTGAATATCTAACTAAAGAGATGTATATGATACGTAAAATTTTACTGAGAAGTAGGAGAGCAACACTAATTATTGTTATTATCTATTAAATTACTAATATCTAACATTAAAGATTCACTGAGTAGGTTGTTTTCAAAAGAATATCCCAGATGTGCAGAGGTACTATAACAAAATAAAAAAAAATGAAAAACTTTTTGGATAATTTAAATTAAAAGAACACTTTTAAATTTGTTACATTGCATATATTTATTACATCCTCCACCAGAATCAAGAATGATATTGTCTTTAGTAAAGCTAATCCCATACTGTTTTCAACATTTTCAGTATTACACATTCAATGGCTGTATTTATTTGCATTTTTAGTTTGTAAATATAAACCTATAAAGGAGTTTAAAAACTATTTTATAAACTATTTATCTCTTAAGTATCCCTCCCCATCCCCTCAAAAACTAGTAAGATGTTAAATAAAATTTTCTTCGAGGACGCTAATTAACAGCAAGGTCGCAATCCATTGTATCGCACGCCTAGATATCGTTCATGTTTTTGGTTGAAGTCAATTTAAATATTTATAATTTTTTAGCTTTTGAAGTAATACTTTTAAATTATAATTTGTTCAAATATTAGTTATAATTGTTTTAGTTTGTAACTGTAACTCTTCAATTTTGAGATATCCTTCTGTAAAAAATCTGTATAGTGATAAAGGCAAAGTCATCAGAAGTATGCTTCGAGTCCTTATATTAACTTATGAAACAAAACTTGTTATTGATAATATTGACTTAAAATACCTCTCTTTTTGAAAGTAATTTTAAATATCTTTCAAACGAATTAAGTTTTATCCTACTTTAGCCTTCGTCTCAGTGACAGAAAGCGAAATGGTGCCAAAAGGAGCGAAAGGTACACCAAATTGATAATCTTTCTAAAGTAAACTAATTAGACATTTCTTTACTAAAACCCTACTATTAACGCAATTTGGTACCATTTTATTTCCTGTCGGCAAGACGTGCACTAAAATAGGATTTAAGCAACTACGTGAAAAACTTATTCCACTCTCTTAAATCTTTTTAAAACAAGACGACATTTTGAAAAAGTAAATCTGTAAAGCGGGAACTAAAACTGTATTTTGCAGACCTTTTCTTTTTAGATTCTTAGAGAATAAGTCAAAATTAATAAAAAAAGAAATAAAAAGAAGCACAGATATATTTTATGAATAGTAATAATAACATAGTAATAATGGAATGGAATTTGCTTCTTAAATAAAACTTCGAATTATATAAAATTCAATTTTTATGTAATAAAATATATTACATTAACTGTCACAATCTAATTATTTTCATTCACTATACGTGACTACAAAAATGTTTAAAGTACGAACCTTTTTTGTCTCATTCACAAATGATAGATGATAATTGTTCCTTTTAAATTTATTTGAGCTAACGTAACTCAAACCTTTTTGGAAAATTTTATATTTGCTTTATTTTACATCGAAAAGGCAATAAAATTGTTAATAATGAAATTAAATCTGAAAACCATGCATATAATTCAAGAAATGTAAGTTTAAAAAGATAGCCTCTTATAGAAATTGTATTTATAATATGGAAAAAGACCAATGTAATATATTAAAGTAAGGCTGAAAAAAATGTTAATAACTCCAATGGTAATAATTAGAAAAAAGATATTAAACGAAATGTGTAACACATACTCCCAAAGTATATTTAAAAATTCTTAAAATTTTGAAAGACGAAGAGAAATATTAGTAATAGTAAAAATATGCTTGTCAGTTATTATGCGATAAATTTGATTTTTTTTGTTGCTATTTGTTTAACTCTGAAAAACTGATCAAATTAATCTACTTGTAAAAAAAAAGTTTTAGAAATATTTTGAAATTATACAT
>BMAW01038946.1:527200-609947 GCA_019974015.1 Nephila pilipes
TCCGAATTATAATTTATTAAAAGCATAATCATAAATTTTAAATTCATGAAAATATTTCTAAAACGTAAAATTACTTTTCTGTTTCATATTTGTGGTCTATCATTAAAATCAGTGGCTACCAGTAACTTTCAATTAAATTATTAAAATTAATCACTTATTTTAAGATTAATATTTCTTGTGTTTTTGTTTTGGAAAAGTTTATTATGGTATTTAGAATTTCTCTGGTAAAATTCAGTAATATATGTATGTTATTCAAGAAAAAAGATCGTATTCGAAAAAAGATTAAAGGAACATTCTGAAAAACATGTCATATGTTGTAATAACCCTAGAACATTTACTAAGTTATTTCGAAATCCAAACAGTTAAATCTTCCTTAATGGTAAAGCAAATCCACTTATGGAAGATGCATCCATTGTCATATTAAATTTCGTAATGATATAATACGTAATGAGTATTATACTTGTATTACATAATGATATATTAATATGATAGTTGTATTACGTAATGATAAATTAGTATTATACTTGTATTATATGTAATGTTATATGAGTATTACACTTGTATTTCGTGATGATATGGGAATTATAAAATGATATATGCGAGTTGTTCAGATGTGAATTCGGTATCTACTGATAAGTTACGAACATATTTAATGCAAGGCTAATATAAAACATCAATCATGAACTGTAAAAGGTATTGCATTCTGCCGAGAAGGGTTCAATTAAAAACTCCATTTAGTAAAGATATTCTTTGAATAATTTTGGGCAGAAAATACTGAAACTCTCCATTTTAAATTGATCTTGATGAAAATCGAAACATTTTTTTTATGTAGGCTAACATAAAAAAATGCACGAAATCTTTTCATGAAAAATATTCATTACCTTTTGAGTTCTGACAGTGCTTCGCCATTTTTTTTTCCCCATAATAGAACTTCATGTGATTTTACAATAGCTCTCATGTTGCTTTTAACTGTGGCGTTATGAAACAATCAATCTCACATGATTTAAAACTTATATTAGTATTTTTAAAAATTTGATACGCGAGCGTAATCGTAAAATAAAATAATCGTCAAAGAGGATTTCGAAATCTATTTTTAATAGCGATGTGAAAAAGGAGCTTTGCATTAAAATATTTTTTGGAAATAACACTTTAAGTACTTATTCCATTACAAAAAAATATTAAATAAAATTACCAAAGTAAACAAAAATTCCGAGTTTGATATTTTTTTGTTCAATAGTTAATACAATTTTTAAATTTCATGGCATTTTCGGTAAAATATGAAATGCATTCAGTATTTCCAATTTAATATTCCGTTTTAATCAAAAAGAACGAAATTAAAACAATATTCCTTTTAAAAGTATTGATTTGCATAACACAAGAAGAAATTAGATAGTTGAAGATTAGACCAAATTAAAAAAAAAATTGCTATTACGAGAATCGTTCAATAAGTTCTTAAAAATCTCGAGAGATGTTACTCGTAGCATTAAAAATAGTTTTTTTTTAAGTGAGCCTCATGACTCACAAGACATCTATATATTTCTAATTATTCGTATCCGTGACTTTTCTGGTCGATGAGACCATCTTCGCCTTTCTTGGAAAACATTCACCGGAAGCAACTGAGTGCTTTGATTTTTATTTGATTTCCGGTGCATAATTGTTATCCCAGATCTCGCTGACGCTGACAACTCGACGCAAAAAGACGTCCACAACTCGATGCGGCAGCATTCAAATTCTGATTTGGCAGCAAATGTCTACCAAATCAAAACTAACTTATGAATCAATATGAAATTTGTTTCAGTTCTTTTTAACAGATGGCAGCACCCAATGGTAACAAATTTACCGTAATGAAGCCAACTGTCTTCACATACAAATGCTTTTTGAACCACCTACGTAATTACAGAAAATTAATTACTAAGTTATTAGTCCAAAAAAGCATTTTTATTTAGTTTTTTTATACCCAATATACGTTTAACGTATTCAAGTCAAATACATATTTAGTAAAACTCATATTTTTGTAGATAATATTACATTTGAAAAGTAAATTAGTTTATAATTGCATAAACCAAAAACATATATTAAACATATATATTTCATTCAGTAAATTTATTTTACTGTTTACATGTCAAATGACTCAAATGATACTTGTTAAAATTCATACATGAATTCCTCAATTTAGACTTTATTAACTTAATTTTTTTATATTTTTATTTCACTTTAAGCTAATAGACTATATTTACGCTAAATTGGGCTGCGTATCTCGAGTGAATTGACACACTGGCGACACTCGCGCGCGCGTATCAGGTAATAAAAAATCTAATTCCAAATGTTCGCTTTCATTTTATTATCTAAGCAGATTATTATCGTCAAATTTAATAAATTGTCTGCTTTAATATTTTATCGCCTGTTTTGTTTTAACTACTTGAATATTTATTTGAGTTTTGATAGCATAATTTGTTTTGATTGTTTCGATCCATTTTGTTCTTAGAATTTGGCATCGTTTAAGTATGAAGGTGGGTGTATTAAATGTTTCCGTACTGATAATTTTCGTGAATTTATTATACAAAAATGACAAACTTTAAAACAATAACTTTTATTCTAATAGTGAAAGACACTTCTAACATAACTTTGCTTTGTAACAATTAAAGATAAATATTTAAAATAACAGCCCCTTTTTCTAGGAGAGAAAAAAGGGGCTGTTATTTAGTTTGTATATATTTTGAGATTCAACTTTTAAGAGATTCGGAGAGACTTCTTGTATCAATTTTATAATATAACACTTTTCAAATTATCTATTGTTAGTGGATTATTTTCATAAAATCTTTTCTCTTTTCTTTAAAACCCACAGAAAAAAGTCGGGGAGTTCTCAAATAAGAGAAATAATGTTCTCGATTCAAAGAAAGCGATAAAATGCATGTACGAATATACGTCATATAAATGAAACCATGGGCAAATCACTCCCTGCATTTTGATACGAGTTTCTCAGATTGTACGAAAATTGTTACAGCGTTGCCTCCTAAAATTGCAGGACATTTTGAACTTTTATAATAAATATAGGTTTGAAAATTTTTCGACGTTTTGTGAAAAGTGTCTTTTTCACTTAGCATAAAAATATTTGTGTTAATGCTCTTTTTTTGTATTATTAATTCACAAATCGTTAGGGTGGAAGTTTTTAAAATGAACTATTTTATGAATTGAATGAATTATTTTAAAGTTAATAGAATTTCTCAACCAGAAAGAATAATGGCTACTGCTAGTTGAAGTACAGGCAGGCATTTCTATGTAGTGTATTTAGAAAAATACATTTGTGTATTTAGGATAAAATACTCTAATATATGGATTACGCCGAATCATAAATAACATCAGTTTTTAAATGACTTATTTTATTTTCTTTGCATAACAAAACTATATTATTACGTATTCATCACAATTACGTCTGACCTTCTCCCATTTTTTTTCTAGCAGATTATGAATTCCTTCCTTACAAAATGTGGTTGGTGTTTGCACTGGAAGAAATTGTCGATGGCTGTTTCCCACTTCAAACAGTACACATACCTTTTTTTTTTATGTAAGGAATAAAAATGGCGGTATTCTGTCGGAACAAGGTCCTATTTGTAAAGTGGGTATGGCAAAACAGACTCTTCAAACTCAAGAAACTTATCTTGAGGCCACTAATGAAAATGATGTTCTTGCGTTTGACAAGTGTAAGACATTTTTCAGGAAGTTTTTCTTTCACTCTTTGCATTTGCTGAACGCATGTATCAACAATAATTATTAAATCTCACTTCAACAACCGGTTATGAATCTTACCTCAAAAATACTACCACAAATAAAATAATTTTTTGCTTTAGGATCTGAAAAGGGTGGCTAATCATTATTAAGCCACTATCACTTACGACGATATTGCCATAGTTAATCCTGTCTAAAAAGGCTTATTTTTATCCTTGAAAGCATATTTGTGGCAATTACATGCAGTTCTCTTCATTCCAATCAATATGATTTATCCTTACTCCTAATTTGTTTATTTTTCTCTAATATCTACAGGTAACGGCAAATAGTTGATTATGATATATTCAAACTTTCTGCTATACTCTCATTGATTGAATGGATTTTGCTCTAATATTGCCTTTAAATGTTTGTCATCGAGATCGGAAAAACGTCAAGTTATCAGTTCGTCTTTTAAAATCGCACCTCAAGAACAGAATTTAGCAAACAAATTTCTTAACTGCCCGATTGATTATTAATCCTTCACCGTATACACTGCATATTTTTAGGTGGTGTTGCCTTAGAACTATTGCCCATTTTAAATTCCCAAAGCATGATCTGAGAAAGTTGTTAAGAACAACTTTGTATAATTTAAACTACGTTATACCGTTTTTCGAAGACTGATGGAATCCTTTTCTACTTAGTGAAAAAGAAAATACTTTGCAGTAGTGATTCAGAGTAGGTACATAGGAACAATAGATTCTACCTAACTGCATTTGAAATTGTTTATTACTCAGCCTAAGAATTTAAGAAGAATTTGTATTTGTATAATAATAATGTGTTACAGTTTAATAAAGTTTCAATCTATTGCGAGTGTCGCCGTCGTCCATCTAAGTTTCTCTCACCACTACTATTTTTATTAAATCATGATTCCTATTGATTAATGGCCATATTTGATGAAAATTTCCAAAACCTCTGTCAGACCACATAAAGTGCAGAATATATTTATGGTAGACATCCTCAAAATAAATAATTCTTCTTTACTTCTGAATTAAAAGTACTAAATCAAATAAAATATTATAATTGAATTAAACAAACTAAAATAATACATTAGCAAATGTTAAAAATTGAAATTGTCTTTGCCAACTTTATCTTTATTTGTGTTAATATTTTTTATGAGATTTATTGGATTCTAAAGCACATTTGCCTTTCGTGGCGAGCACATTCCACAGTTAAAATTTCGAGTCTTTATATTGTATAGCTATCATCTTCGTAAATATAGCACTGGTTCACCAAAGGAGCATGAAATAATGTAAAGTATGCGTACCTCCGAGCCTCAAGCTCCCAAGAAACAATAACTATTTAGAAAAGAAATTACCTTCATCAAATTTTAATGTAATTTTATTTTAACAAGGAAAACTTTTTAAAGTACAAAAACGTTGACAAAGGTAACAAGAAAAAGAAGTAAAATAGACGATTCTACCATACAAATCAATTATTAAATTTAATAATAAAATATAAGAGCCAACGATAAGTTATTAAAGAAGGCAACAATAGTCTGTTCAGATGTTAAAATATAAGCAGACAGTAAAGTATTAAATTAAATATATCTTAATAATACAAGGACACCTTATGCACATTAATATAATTAATACACAATCATAATGTATTATAATGTTAATCAATCGAACCTAACACGATATATACCTTATTTCCCCGCATTTTTGTTGAGAAAAGTTTCTCAAAATAACAAGACATGTTAAAGAATACAGAAATCAATACTTAAATAAAACGACATAATAAAATAAATCATTCAGAATCTCATTATTAATGTATAAATTCATAAGAAAATTTACCTACGACTGATTTATTCCCTACATCTATTAAATATCAGTAACAAACCAAGCTATGTACGAATTTTATCCTATTTCTGTAAATATATACCTTTAATTATTTTTGTTAATAACAAGCATCGTTATAAAAATATGTAGTTTACAATAATTAATAAAAATGTAGGAAAATATCTGTTTAAAGTAATACTCTTCAGAAATGTTTAGAAAAATAATGCTTGATTAAATCTTGAATAAATGTCTAATACATTACAATAGAAACCAGATTGAACAGAAAAATCGTGGGCAGTGAAAGAAAAAAAGAAAGCTTAAAATTATTTAAGGATAATTTATTTATTTAATTAGTAAAAATATACAAACTAATTTTCTTTGATGGTTGTAGCACAAAGCGGTTTTAAAATAACAAAATATAATAAATACGTAAAATACAGTATAAGCTTTAAAGGCATTTGACCATTTAAAAGAAAATTTCTACATGGTTTGAAATGCATCCTAAATTTTAAGAAAAAATATATGTTAGAATATAAGAAAAGATAATAAGCTACTATACCTACAAAAGGAAAACTTTCTTGAACGAAAATAATAAACAGAGCAGATAATTCGAATAAAATGTGTCTACTTAGTACCTAAACATAAGCCATGACCTGCAATTGTTTAACTTGGGGAAACATAAACTTCCCTATTCACTTTAATTATCCCTGTCCCTACTGCGTTTTTAATAACAGGTAAAGGAAAGTTTTAACAAGCTGAAATACTTAAGAAGGGTTCTTTAAAAGATACCACTACAACAAACCAAAGCCTGGATTCAAGAAGTAAATGCTCGGCAATTTTCTGGCACAAACACACACAGAAAAAAAAGAATATGATGAAAGAAGTTATGCAAATGAATCTGCAAAGCTCCCGGTGATGATAATGTTCTAAATGGACAAAGCCAAAGTGGAGTTGCATTTCAAACTAATAAGAAGATTCTTTAAGTGAGGTTTCGAAAGAATTTCTTATGAAAGGGAAACTCATACATAGATATTATTTTTGCTTTGAAAATATGCGAAAATTTCGGAATTTTAAATGTGTGTATTTTAACTGTTAAAGTATAACAAGTTTCAAAGATTATTAAATAATATATATATATATATATATATATATATATAAATTAGAATAATGTTTCATTGAAATTGCAAGATTATCTACATGTACATGTTTAAAACCACAGAAGAAGAAAAATAAACATTATTTTTTTGCTCCATAAAGCAATAAAATAAAAAAAGACAGAAAGTTGTATTACCAAACTAATAAGAAAGAGAATCCACCTGAATGAAAAATTAGACAAAAATCAAAATAATATATTACAAATAATACAAAAGTAAGGAAAAAACCAGCACTGAAGAAAATTGTAAGTAAATGGCAGAAAATAAACAAAAGATGGAAGAAAATGCACTGCCACATTTATAAGTTCTGAATCGGGCTTACGAAAAATTTTCCGATTTAGAGTAGTTTTCCAGGACCACCATTCGTCACCAGAAAAATGTTTCAGACAAAATATAACCACCATGAAATATTTCAAATCTATATGACGCTATCAATGAAATAAAAAAACATAGAGAGGAAAAGAAAGACCCATACAAGAAGCAAAGCATAAAAAAGAAAAACAGTATTATTAATATATATATATATATATATATATATATATCAAAAACTAGTATAAGAGAATTACGTAAGAAACATGTATATAAGCTATTATGATTTTTCCAAGTTAAAAATAAACTCATTTATTACTATGATATATTCAGTTATTACTATAGTCTTAGTAAGAATAAATTACTATATTTAAGAATTTAAAATGCAGAAATTGATGAAAATGGGGTAAATTAGGGGAAAAAGGAGATAAAATAATTTTAAATGCTATTTCTGGCTTACAACAGATATCTGGACTTAACCTAGTTATATGGATTCTGCCTTTCTCACCCAGGCAAACTAGTTTTTAACAAAATTAGGTAAAAACCATTATTGAATATGAGAAACATAACTTCCAAAAATTTGACATCATTTTTGAGATTCAATTAGAAAAAATAAAAACTAGATAAATCATAAATCTATTTTGACTATCTTTAATTATTCTAGTAAATAACAAATGTGTTGTAAAATCATAAAACATAAACTTAGTTATTAAAACTTTCATCTTCACCGCTTTCAGCAAGTCCCTTCATTGTCTTATATTTCTTCTAAATAGGATTGTTATTGTATACATTACCCTGTTTATTATATTTAAATGTTTAAAATATTATTCTACTAATAATACCATAACTAATAATTATATAAATTCTAAAATAACTTTTTAATGTTTTTTTCTATTTTTAATAATTAAAATTTGCCTTTAAGATAAACAGATTAACTTAAATTCACAGATCTATGACAACTTTTGAAAAGTTACTATTTTCAAATCCAATTTAAATACTAATTATTCTTAAAAGACATAAAATGTAATCTAAAGGTAATTTTTTTACTTATGAAATTGAAACATATTATTAATCAATTATACATGGGAGAATTCGTTATATTTTAAGCCAAGAATATAAGAACAAATTTCAATTTGTTGAATACACAATTAAAACATTTCGAGGGAAAAAATATTCAAAATCAGAAACCATTTTCCAGAAACAGATTTAAACTTAATCTGACGATGAGATAACTCAATTGTAATTTCTTAAAAAAGATTATTCTTTAAGTTATAACACTAATATATTATCTCTCTTTTAAAACTTTCTGAATATTTATCATTAAAATAACCAAAAAATAAGAAGTAAAAAAATTATTTTCCAAATTTATTACAGGAAAAAAAAACTAAATAAATCTTCTTTTTTTTTTAAATAGAAAAAGAAATTCTCTCATTTTCGAGTAAAAAATTTTATTTTTCTAATTAAAAAAATCTTTATATAAAACTAATCAATTTATTCAATGCGACAATAGAGGCTAATCTAATTTTTCAAAATTAATTCAACAAGAATTTGTTTTTAAAAAGTATCGAAAATTAGTTTCGAGTCAAAAAATATGTAAAGCAACGAAAATTTACTGTATAAATTTCGGGGTATTTTTCTTTCCTTTTAGAAGAAATAAAATTAGTTTTAACACCAAAAAAATTACTTTCTTATCCGGTTCAGTGAAAAACAGGCAAGTTGTTCTGCTCCATGATAAAAGCTAATCCTGTTCTTGAAAATAAATTCAAAGATCTATTTTGATAGCTAAAGATTGATGAATAAAGCTGCTATCCACCCTATCCAAATATGATTAAGCGATTTAATTTAATTACGTTACGTCACTCACTTTTTTCCCTACATGTTTTTCCCCATGCTAATTAGCTGACTACTTTTTATTCTGCATATCAATTCAGAGCTGAACAAACATTGATTTTATAATCGGTTTTCAGACTCTGCACGGGGATATCTTTCTTTATTTTTTTCTCATCAATAAAAAGTGGAAATGAGAATTCCTGGGTAGTTAAAAAGAACTTCAAATCGAGTATAAATTCTTTCGGAATAATATAGCTCTTGTTTCATTGATTTAATTAGAAATGTTAAGACTTGGAAAACTTTTCCCAAGATGAAATTTTTGTTAATCAGATTTCTGACTCGAAGTTTTTACGTCCAGTTTAAAGCTCAGTTTATAATTCGATTTGAAGCTCTTAGGAAAATAAGTTTGATTTTAAATTGGAAAATCATTAATTCTTCATTTTTTTTTTTCATTTAAAGTAGGAATGGTCGTTTGAAGAAAAACACTTAAAAACACTTTATCGAATGGTCGGATAAATCTCATGAAAGTGAATAAACAAAATTAAGTTAGAAACATTTAATTAAAAGTAAATAAAAAATTTATTTCTTTTTCTAATCTCTTGCTTCGCAGAAATAAAAAAATTATTTTCTTCAAATGTAAATTTTATATAGAAAATAAATAATTCTCAATAATAATTAATAATTTCAACTTTAAGAATTACCTAAACTGATATTTTGAGTGCTTTACTGTACAGTTACTGATTATTATTTAAATCACACCTCGATAAAATAAAATTCTGTTAGTTATGGTTAAGGATATTTAATTCTAAATTGACTTAAATTCTACGTACCATTAAATCATTGTTTTCTTATTTTTAGCATCTGACGTTCAATAAATATTTATTTTTCTCAGCAAAGATTATCCAAACTTAAAATGCCAATCCCATTTCATTTTATGGTCAAATCCAAACTACTTAACAAAACCTTTAGTAAAGAACAATGTATTAGTAATAATGACAATCGCTATTCAATTGAACTATAAATTTCTTCAATCTTGTGTAGGATCTATGATTTTAAGCTCTTTGATTTGGATAATTATGAAATAAAGTATTTTATCATTTGAAAATCTACCTAATTTTTGGACCGTCATACACACACATATGTATAAAGTTGATTATAATTCTAATTGCCCTTTAAAAAGGCTATAAGAAAAAAACCACTAGTCAGAATGACCTGATATTTCATCTACGTGAAGCAATGGGAATTAGTTTAGCCAAAGAAAAAACAGTTCAAAGTGGACCAATAGAAGGCGCTGTACCAGCCATAAGAGATTTAAAAACGATTGTTGTAAAAGATATACGAATTTAAAGATGATAATTAAAAGACGTGACATGTGCACCGCACACCTTAACGAAGAGAACATGCACTTCTTGGTATTCTGCGCCTGGGAAGGTAGTCAGGATCATTGAAGGATTGTGCTTTGTTTGTGAAGCCTTTGTACAAGAACCGTGATTGCATGGCAATTGCATTGTAGAAATTCTGAACATTGATGGATTTAAAATGTGGCTCTGGATCGTTGATTGCATTCCGTTTGAAGAAAATGATTGATAAATTCGAGGAGACAGGTGAATATGACGTAAAATTTTGCAGATTAAGGAAACCAATTGCTTCGAAGTTGATGGTGGATGTATTAACAGTACTGGAGAAAATGTCATACCGTACTTTGGGAACATGTGGTACACATGGAATTGCCGAACACGTAGAACACGTTTGTTCATCAAATTTTACAAAACACCCTGCTATGATATCCATCGAAACTTAGATATGCTTAGGAGTTGGTTCCCGTAGACCCACCAAAAAGTTCTTCCATAAAATAGACACTTCCACGAGTAGAACAATTCAAGCCATTGAAAAATACATCCCATTAAGAAGCAACCAACAACAGACCGAGAGAAATTTTAATTGATTAATTATTAAATTTTTATTCATTCTACACCTTTCAAAACTCTTACATTTAAAACGACACAAAAATTCAGAACCATATCCTCTACTAATAACCAACCTCCACAACAGCCAATCAGAATTCACCCTCTCAAGTCTGAGATACTAACTTGCGACATCCTACGAAAACACCAGACTAGATGAGCAAGCAGGATAATACAATGCCGTCAATTTATTAAAATTTATTAAAAATTTTATTAAAAATTTTATTCCAAGCACCAACAATCTGATAAGCATTCAAATCTACTGATAATAGTTACATAACTTTAAAGCATTTTCGTAATAATATTACTACTGCTCGTTAAATTCAAGTAAAAATCTTAACATCATTTTTAAAAATTTTAACTCCTAGGCAAGTGTGAAAACCAAAGTTCAGTCTTAACCAACTCATCTATAAATTCTGGGGATTAAAGCCCGAGAGGGTTATGCTCACCAACAACAAATACACCGCATCCACTGACCCGCCTAGCCAGAAGCTTTTGCCATGCAATTCCTTGCTCATTGGGAAGTGGACAATGCATGTGCATGGAAAATGTTATGGAGAGACAAAACTCATTTCCATCTCCTGGGTTCTGTCAATATTTAAAATATCGGCCAGACAGAATCCTTTCCAAACGCAACCAATTGCCGATTCATTCTCAAAATGTCACTGTGTGGTATGGGTTTACGACCGCATTTATCGTTAACATTTTCTTTTTCGAAAAGACGTGATATGTGACAGAGGGAGGAAATCAATTACTTCGACGTCAGTGGAAGGATATGGCTACAACATTGGAGGAAGCATCAAGTAGTACTTTGGGAATATTCAGTGATTTGAGATTTGTTCTTCATGTCCTGTGGATTCGTTGCGAAACCCTTGTGATTTCTGGCTGCAAGATTACCGAAAGCATGTTGTGTAAAGGGCTCCAATTGCGAACTTAGTTTAATTGAAAACACACATTACTCAGCAAATTTACAAAATCGTAACTGATACACTACGATCTGTTGTGGAACAGACTGTTATGCGCTTTCAACTTGTGTTAGAAAACGAATGACAGCATACTCATATTGCACATTTCTTAAACAAGTCATAGCTGCTTTTTTACGACTTCCTTTTCTTAATGATTTCAACATTTTTTTTTTGGACTACGGACAATTAAAACAGTTTTTGTCTTGTCCTCTATGCCACAGTCTTCTCCTGTTGGATCGGCTACGAACAAAAAGTGTAACATAACAAGTCCCGTCATCTACTTAGTATCACATGACAAGTGCAGCTAAAAGGACTCTATCGGTCCTTTTCTGAACTATTTCTCCAAACAAATTCCCATTCTATGATGCAGATGAAATATTATGTCGTTCTGACCAGTGGTTCTTTTTTACAGCCTTTTGAAAGTGCATCTTTAATTATAGTTACTATGGATATACAAAAACGCCTTAATTTCTTTATGTGGTGATATTTTATATTGATTTAATTTTTGTTATAATTATATTTTTAGTTATTTAAGTTATATTACATCTTGATATTTTGGATTTCTGTAGGTTTGCTTGATTGTCTTCGTAAATGTTTATACAATGATTTTGTTTTTATTTTTTGTTTAAACTTATCTTCGGCTGTAAAAGTCTTTTTATTTCAATTTTTCGATATATCTTTCTGTTTATGATAATCTAGTTTGTTTATTTACTTATTTATTTTGTTTTTTTTATTATAATTTATTTTGTTATTTTATATATTTAGTTGTTTATTTATTTTTTCGTTTAATTTTTTTCTTTCGTAAATTTCTATAATATATAATGTCTATATCTTATAGTTAATTTTGCATTTATTTTTATTCATGTTTCCTTGTTTATAATATTTCCAATGTATATTTACGTGGATTGGTACATATCCTTTTACTCAATATTGGTAAAACAATGCTTTTTTTTACATATGATTTTATTTTTTAAATATTGAAATTACTTCATAGCTTATTTTGATTGAAGTTATCGTTATTTAATTGCACATAAATATTATATACACATTCACATAAAAGTGACTATCTAGTAGTATTTCAACTCTTCAGAATTAACACTGTATTTCTTATTTCTCCGAATAATTTCGATAATGAAGCAGTGTTATATTTTCTATTTTCCTATATTTTTCGTATATTGTGAATTTTATGCTGAAGGAAATCATCAAAATCACAATCAAAATCACAATTGTAATAACCACCTTATTGAAGAATATAAAATATATCATTTTAAATCTTTTCACCAAGAATATTCCCGAACGATGTACCAAAAGATTTCAAATTACAGGTTTGATAAACGGAAAAAAATATTTCCCCAACAACATAGAAAGAAAGATATCCCAAGTTCTATAAGAAATAACTTTAATGAAGGCTAATTTAGTTACATTTGTTTTATTATTAAAGACGCCGTAGTATTAGTAATAATAACTTTATGTATTTAAGCATTATTATGTTCATTCAATAAATTGAATTAAATTTTGTCATTATACATGGTTATTTTTCCTATTTACGAACCTTTTCTAGCACAAAATGTTTTTATTATTTGTGTTAGAAATAGAAGAGTTACTTCTGAATTAATGTTGTAGCATAGCTGTAATTGTACATTTTTCTCAGCAATAACCTTACTTACTGTAATTATCTTCATTAACACTGAAAAGTAAATAATAAACTGGAAAATGCTAATTGCTCCATTTTTCCCTACTGAATAAACCATTTTGTCAATATTGTTTTTGAAACATTTTTTTTTAAGTAAAACAGTGCTTACGTAAACAAATAGCTGCTTGTTTGTGTAAATAAGGATTGCTTTTCTTTATCTCGTGATTTAATTTTCACTTTCCTTACAATCTATTCATTTACTCTCAGTCACAAAATATCAATTCATGATAATAAATTACAATCTCAAAGACTAAAATTAATACGGTGCTTTTTTTCCGGGAGTAGGAGTAATAATAATTCATGGTAAGTCATTATTTTTTATTTTGTTACTTTTTATATTCACTCAGATTCGAATTTAACGAAAAATGTTTATTTTATGTAATATTGCGAATAAATATTTGAAATAAGTATTGTAAATTAAGTTTTGAATTGTCATTTCACAAAGTGCAAAATTAGTCTTCGTTTTAGTAATGATTTGTACAGGATATATAAATAATAAATACAATTGATTGGTTGATAAATTATATTTTTAAAATTATCATTGTTAATCATACAAGTTAGAATTTCGTTTCCGTTGAATACTGTTGTATTATTATTATGGAACTTTTCATGCACAAAAGTAATTTGTAAGCGATCCATCAATATAAAAATATTTACGAGGCAGTTGTTTTTTACATTGTTTAGACAGTCTTTTTAAAATTTGCTATATGCTTTCAGAAATACTAATATTTATGAAATTTTGCATCTTAAAATGGAGATTTATATAAAAATAGAGGTGAGGATATTACCTAAAAATACTTCATTAAAAGGAAATTGATATATTTCAATTTTTTTTTTTTTTGATTCACAGCATGTAAATCTATATCTGCATTTAAAACATATTGTTGTGTCTACATTTTCCGCATAACATGTAAAGGTCCATTGCTTCATGCGCTGTACGAATTAAAATTATAAGAAATCTTATTATAGAAATCAATTCGGCTCCTAAGGCTTAAAGATTTTAGAAATGTCCTAGGTTTTTATCGTCATATGGTACAAAAGATTAAACAATTTAAGTTCGTTTAAAAGAATGTGTTTCCTCAAGTGTTATATATATATATATATATATATATATATATATATATATATATATATATATATATATAATGAAAATAGTAATCCTTTAATTTAAAGGAATAAATGAAATAATTAACAGAAAATTGTATAGAAACAAGAATTAAAACGTAAGAAAGGAATATGTTTTTTTTAAATTATAAACAAAACTTACAAACAATTCCAAAAAATGGAAAAGTAATAAATAATGGAAATAGACTAAGGAAATAAACTTTCTTAATTGTATAAAGCCTAGAAAAGAAAAAGAAAAATATATGCTACAAAGAAAATAAGAAAAGTATGAGAATACCTAAAAGAATAAAGAACTTATATAAAAATTACAAACAGATAAAGTTCAATTTATTTATGAATAAATACATATCAGAGCGTGAGAAAAACATATTAAAATGGTCATAAAGAAAATGAAATATAGTACTTATAAATTTTGAAATCAGGTTATTGACATATTAGTGGTTAAACAATATTTTCAGATATCCATATATATATATATATATATATATTAATACCATTATACCAATATATTATAACCATTTATCATCATAGTAATTACATAACATAGAATAAAATATTATTTTGCTAAAGAAAGTATCGTTTTCACATATATTTTATTGTTATGTTACACCACTGTTTCTTGATTCAAGATAAATTATCCCTATCGTATACTCTAGTCAGATCATAGAGTACCAGAACGACTTATAAAACGTAACCGCAGTCAACATCTCATATCTTTCTCGAACGGATTTAGAAAATGTCTCTTAAAATGATTTTCCTTAATTCTTATCTGAAAAATCGAAGTAAAATAACTCAAAATATACTTTTACGACTCCCGACATCTTAGCAAAGTATATATTTTTAGTTCTTACTTTAACTCCCTTGTAAAAGCAGTGCTGGCATTTTTGTCAAAATACTTCGATGCAAAGTTAACAAGAACCTTCTCCTCCCTACATTTGAATTAAAGATATCTACCTCTTTTCTGAAAACGTATAAGCTATACAGTGAAGGTGCGGTTTTATAAAGTAACGGGAATAAAAATTTCAAGAATAAAGAAGGAATGGCGGAGGAAAATTCAAAACCCATTAGATGTCCCTCCCCCTAGGGTAAAGAGGGAAACTAAAAGCTTCTGTTATACGATCCGTAAAAGTTCAAAGACAAACTTTATTTGGAAAAGAAGCCGAGAGAAGAAACGACTTAATCTAAGACAAAAAAAAGAAGAAAAATAAGATGTATTTTTTGGCCGGGATCAAAGAGCACAAGCAGTTCCACGTTTACCTTGGTTTCTTGTGTGGAATTGAGGCCGGGTTCAGTTAAGCGTTTGCTTTAAATTTCTTTATTTCCCCTTGTGTTGCATTGGGGCTATTATATTAAAATGTGTTCCTTTTTTTTTTCATTTATTTCATTGTTAAAAAGTTCGAGAGCAGTTTTCAGTCTCAACAAAGGTGTCTAATATGAAGTGAATGGACTTTTGTTTAAAGGGAAAGAAACAGAAAGGAAGAAAAAAATAAGTCGTTTTTGTCGTTTTATGGATCATTGAGTCGGAGTAATCGGCCGGCGCGAAGAAATTGCCCCGTTTCGTTCGTGGATTTAGCCTTTTTTCTTCAGTGCTCGGAATGTAGCTAATAATGCTCCTAAGACGACATGTAAACAGTGTAAAGAGTGTCGTGTAAATATATTCCTGAACTGAACGATGCTGATTCTTTTAAGTATTAAGTAATTTGTAACTACCGGGGCGTGCATCGTTTGACGGGTTAACGAAGCATAGGTCGTTTTAAATGTATTGTAGCCTTTTAAGATATACAGATCCATTACACCAAATGCTTTTAGTTTTTCTAATTCTAACTATTTTACATTCATCACAAACCCCTCCTTTTGTACTGATTCTAAAAGTTATTTTCGATAAATTCTCGATTGTATCGGACTCAGTTAGTCTAATCTTACATTTTTTTTACATTCATTGAGAAATGTATTCTATAATTCATCGGACATTTATCTCAAACTGTACAGTAGAAAGAAACAATTATTATGTGGTGGCCCTCCTGAAACCGATTGCTGATTTCTCACCACGCGAAGAAGCGGCACATCAAAACAACTACCCTCAGTTCCCCAAATTGCAAATATTCTACATGTACAACTATGGTATTGTCATTTACGCCCGAGCAACCATCAGAAAAACGCAACAGTAGAGGAAAAGGAGTTCCTGCCTTGCGAATTCGAATGTTGCATTGGTTATTCGACTACTGCCCTCCTCCGTTCCTGTAACTGTCTGGATTCCCTTCTCTCCTACGGCCCAAACCTATCGAGTTTATACTGCATCAGTAGAAAATATCTTGCATCAGAAAATTATTAGTTATTTGCTACGCAGTTAATCACAGTTGTTTCCTATATACTTGAATCTCGCTTGCATTCAGGTCTTTGAGACATTCTACAGTTCTGCATCTCTATATTTCATTATATCATGATAATTTTATGAAACAGGCCGTATCCCTTTGAGCTATCTATCAGCTAATAATTTTTTAAACACTAGAACTAACTTCCTTATTGTTTTATTCGAACGAATAATATTCTCATATACAATACTACTCATAACTACTTATAATGACAAATAAATATTGAAATTTTAAATATTAAATTGTTGTGGATCCTTTGCAACCCACTGATCTGAATCATTTGAAGTGTGGTATTTGCTTACATATCTAATTACCCCTTCAGTGACAAGGTGATAAGTATTACCAATACTATATTTTGATTAGGATTTAAAATACAGGTTAAACTGGTTTATAAGTAAATTGCGAATTCCAGCTCAAACTATTACAGGAAGTTCTGTATAGTTTTTTTCTATATAATTTGTTAAATTATGCACATAGTTACAACGAACTTTTTATTCGCTAGTGTACGATCTCTACGGTGACTGATTCATATAAATTTAAAGTCTGTTGTATTTAAAATTTTGTATTAATTTTAATGAGACGATGATCTTTTGTTTTTGTCTAATACAATATTGGAATCTCAAACAATGGAATATGTAGTTGAAACACTCCGTTATGATAGTTAATTTATGTAATGCGCTGATGATTTTGCTAGAATTTCCTGCTCAACGAATACGATGTTACTCATCAGAATACGATGTTGAGTAATTCACTTCAAGAAGCCTTGATAATTGTATAAAGTAATGATGGATTGTTTAATCAGGTTGTTGTCAATACATCGCTTTCATACTTATTTTAATAAGTGTGAAGATAAAAAAAAATATGGAAATTTTAATAAAATAAGTAAAACTGCAATTAAAAATATAATTGTGGAATTTATTGAATGCTTATATCCGTTCAATAAAGATAACTTACGTACTATGGTCAGTCAGACTGAAACAGAAATTTAAAAAAATAGTTTAATAATAAATTTTATGAAAAGTCTTGGAAAGAACAGATTTGGTCACCAAAAGTAATAATTTTTTTTTAAAAAAAATAATTATTAAGATATTCAGTTAAATATTAGAAATAAATTAAATGATAAAATATGACACGAAATGGTAATTTAATTGATTTATTGAATGATAATATGAATTGATTTATTTATTGATTATGAATTGAGTTATTGATTAATTATTATCAGAAACGACATACGGGAAGAAAGTTACGTGCATTCCACACTTAATTTTGAAAAGTGGTCAGCTACGTCTTGTGGTTGATAAAAGGATATCTCATTTGGTGGCTAATAAACATCATTCTGATGCCAAATATTCAGTACACACAATTCCTCCGACTTCTATAATTACATTATCCATAATGTAAGGGAACTGTTTATTAGCGTCGCACTGAGGATCATCGAGAGGGCAACTGGCGATGGACCTCGTTTAAGCCTCGAAAAAGTGACGATGACGACTCCTACGCTTTCCTTCTTCTCAAAACATCGACACTACATCAAAGGGAGGACTTGGAACCTCAATCATGTTTAACTTCCTTTAGTGCTACTACACGGTGGGTCTTAAGTACGTAGTGTCAGGGCTCAAACCCAAGCCTAGATGAAAACAACGCCAGCCGTGGGTCGAAGATCTTGACCACTAGACTATCCTATCAACACAACTACGCTATCCAAAATTAAAAACTTTAGTTATAATGATAAAAAAAAGCAAATATATGATAAAATAATCCACTTCTGGCACAAAAGAAATTCCTAAAATTGATAAAAAGAACTGACGTACTTTTAAAATTAAAATATAAGGAGAACTATTTTAAAATAATGTACGATTATTTTATAATTATCAAGCCAACAAGTGTGGTAACTGAAAAAGCTTGTTCTAAGGCGGGATTATTTTGTACAATAATTAGATCCTAATTTGTAGACTTTTAAATGCTGATTAGTTATGTTTCATACATGTTTACTTTTTAAAATATATTGAAAGAAGAACACGTATTAATTATGTGTTTTTTCTAATTACTTCGGTTTTGAAAATTTATATTCATGTTTAAATTTTATAATTTGCTACAAAATTGTCGAACTTTATTTGCATTATTTTATATTCAGAATAAAATTTTTATTACAAAATAATTTTGTCATAGTAATAATAAAATCAATAATCGAACAAATATCTTCTTAATATGAATTTTTATTTTGTATTCACAATTTAAAGATATCAAAGGCAATTTATTGGTATACCGGTTTTGTTTGAAACTTTTACCGAATTATCGGTAACAGAAAAATTAGTAACTTTGCGATCACTTATTTAATGCAATTATACTGGGTTTTCTAATCGTATTTTTTCGAAGTTTCTGTTAAGAACAATTAAGGTCATTAAAAAAATTCATTGCAGATGAAATTCAAGTTGAGACACTTCAAAATTTCTTTGGTCCAAAAAACATAATGATAAATAATGACAAATACGGCAAGTTGAATAAAAATGGGAGTCAAAGACCTCACTTGGAGAAGTATAAAATTTAGGGGAATAGAAAACATGACAGTTGTCTTCTTCATATCTGGGTCGAAGCTTAACATTATAAAATTTTTTAATTATAGGCTTCACTTAAAAGCAGAAAGACGTTCATTTAGAACGAAAATTTATCAAATTCCTTCGCACAAGTATTTTTGTTTTTGTTTGCAAATACATTTGTTTGAAAATTCTGTAATTCTCTTTAACACAGGAATCACTGGTTATTATGAATTTCTTAAAAATGAAAAAATAATTTTGCATTCACAACAAATTTAGAAGATTGATAAAATAAAGATTGTTAAAAAAGTTACTTTTTTATGATAAATTGTTAAGTAACATTGCCAGAAGTTACTTTGAATTATAATATGAATTAACTTTGTTATTTCATTCTTTAACCTAGTTTCGAAACGTGCATATTTAACGTTTAACGTTTAAAACGTAAATATTGATTCATTTACTTTGGGAGACCATGATAATTGCAGCTAATTATACAAATTAATTTTTAATGCACTCAGTTCAGTCAATTATGTAAAATAATTGGTATCTCAACACATGGTAGATAAAAGATTAAAATTGCAAAGTGTTTTGTTGGTCAATATTTCTCACCCTATGATCAGAATTTTAATAACATAATATTTTATTAAAAAAAAAACTTTTTTTTTTGTTTACCTTAATGACATACTATCTGGGGCATCGGTTCTTTGCCAGAGTAATGTTTGAATTAAAACCATGATGATTAAATTGTCTGAAGTTTAGATAAACCATTATGTGATGTGTGTACGTGAATGTGACGTAATATACGCAAGAGCTATGTATATATATGAGCGGTAACCACCTTTAGTGGAGTGAAAAAGACAAAATATCGATCACTGCGAGTGTATTTATAAACTAATATAAATTCTACTTATTGATATTTTTTCCAGAATTTTTCTTTTGCTATCAAACCTTATCAATATTTTTTTGGGGAAAAGGCTAATCTAAGGTATTGATTTGTATGAAAGAGAAAGAAAGCAACAATTAAACATGTCCTTTTATATTAGAACAAATTGTAATGTTACTCCGTTATATTAAAACAAATTTCAAAACCCGATATTGCGTTCCACAGCTCATCTCTTAATCGGAAAAGATTTGTGGGATAATTGCCGCATCTGATAGAAAGTATGGAAAAATAGTAAAACAGAAAGTTACAAAAATATTATCAAAAGTTAATGTGACAAAAAAAAAAAATTGCAGGAATATGCCTACAGCATTTCCACACATGAACGGCGTATCCTAAAATTATTTTAATTAATACGTACAATGGCGTCAGGCCGCGGTAACCTCGTGGTCGTGGTCTCGAACTCGCAGTCGGTGTTATTTTTTTCGAGCCGTGAGTTGGAGTTATAATTCCACTTAAAACCATAAAACCAGTGTGTAGAAGAGCTGATATATGTGCAATTTGGTCAAGGTCCCAAATTTTATTCTTAGCGTGATTTAGAAATTTGAATAGGAAGTTTGCAGCTCAGGTGTCATCTTGATCACTCGACCGTGTTTCAAAATTACAAGGCCCATCTCCAGTAGCTCTCAAGCTGTTTCTCAATGCGACATTAATAACGAATCACGATCGCAATCAACGGTATGGATTTGAGTAAAGAACATACAAATAAACAAATAAATTTTCAGAATTATATATTAGTTTATAAAGGCTCAATTCATTAGTGGTTGTCTCATATTTTATGAACGATTCATAATTTTTTTTTTATTTTGCTCAACAGAAAAAAAAGAGTGCAATGTTTCTTCTTTATTCCTCAATTCTGTAAATAAATGTTCTCTATTAAATGTCCAGAGTAAAACAAATATTCTTAAAAATTCAGTCTTACGTGTTCGCGTGATAACGATATCGTGAGAGTGGCTTAGATAACATATCATCTTTAAAAGGTAGAGAAATTTAGCTGTTTTCTGTATAATACAATAGAGCAAAGAATGTAGAAATGATTCCCTGAAAAAGGATAATACGTTTTGAAAATTATATCGCAACTTTCCAGATCTTATGGCACGTAAAATGCCTAAATGAATGAGATGGGCTGAATTTAGATGTTTCAGTAATTCTTACAGGAATATATGTAAAATATTTCAAATAATTATGTGCTTAAAACCAAGTAAGCGTTTCAAAAAATTTCAGCGTTAAACGAAACAACGTTAAACAAGGTCATCTTAAGGTTCTCTTCTACCGTCCATTTTGATTTCGTGAAACTAATGTTAATTCAATAGAAATTCTACTACATAACTCGAATATATGCTATTTTGTTTAATTGAAAGTAAAAGAGTGAATATGAAAGAGCAAAATATAATGAGGGTTTGTGCGGTTAGATTTTCCTTTCGATTTTTGAATTATTTTTTACAAAACTGAAAAACATACAAACGAATCATTAAAACAAGAATAGAAATATTTTTTTAAAAAAAAACGAACTAAAATATATATCTGTAGAGCCTTCATTATCATTTGCACTTTTGGAAGCACTTGCATTGCATTCGAATAGAAAAAAAAATCTGAAGATGGTAGCAGAAATTCCATATGATTAACATTACGTTCACGAAAAGGAAATGACTCGTAGGCGGGAGTCTTAATGCGTAAATAATGGGGGTGCTTGAAAGGGTACCGAAGCTTAAGATCACAGGAAAAAAAGAATTATTAGTTATTTTTTGTTTTATTTTTACTTTATTTATCGTTAAATTTATTAAATTACTTTAATTACAGCCTTATTTATTGTTAATATCATTTTTTTTAATTAAAAATATAAATGAAAAATTTAAAAATGTTTTGATGAAGAAAATTCTTTCTTCATTGACATTGTTTTCACTATTTCTATTATTATTGCTAAATTTGAGGTCGTATTGTGTTCAGCTTCATTGTAATTCCTTCATTAACCCCATTGCTTCTGGGACAAGTAAGTTTTGTTGCAGAAGTCGTTACGGCTGTAATTGCTGATGATGTACGATTTGTTATTTACGTTTTTAGAAATGTACGTATTGTGTACTATACAAATTTAATGCAGTGTCGATATCAATTTGCCGTTCACCTGCATATAATAATCTGAGCACCTTAATTTTAATCTCAGGCAAAATGCTTTTTCTTTCATCTCTCGTTTTCTTTGCTTTCTTTTCCTTTTCTCTTTTTTTCTTTCTTTTCCATTTTAATAACTAAAAACAGCCAATTTTAACCCAATAAATAACATTATGTTTATCTGTACTCATACAAATAGCATTGTAGTCCAATTATAAATAAATAAACATGCAGCAAATAGGCATTCGTAATGTAATGATAAAAACATCGCAGAGAGACTACAATTTCGTGAGCGATATCCGGAAATTCACCCATTACTGCATAATATTAGCAGTTTTCTTTGAAAGTGGTGTAAGTGTATTTTATTTTTTATGGAGATATTTAAGGTTTTGCACTTGAATAATTTAAAAAATATAAGTATATGTTATTACACTAGTTTTGTATTTTTTAAAATATTGAATTAATGTAAATTTATAGTGTAATCATTTTTAAAAGTGATTAACAAAAATTTATATTTTTAATGACTTCAAAAGGACTTACACCACTTTCAAAGTCAGCAAAAAGTAAAAATCTTACATTTACAAAATATTAACTACATGATCTCAATTGAAACAAACCTATTTCTTTTTAAGAAATTTTTATTAAGTACTTCAAGAGTAAAATAAATAAATAAATAAAAAGGCTTTGTTTCAACATTTTCATACAGTGACTTTATATTCTATAATGAATGGAGGAAAACCGAAATTCCGAGAAACTAAGAATGTTTATGTCATTTACAATGTTGCCACACATATAAAAATGCACTAAAAATTATGTAATACAATTTTGAACAAAATAATTGTATGTCTTTGAAGAAAGTGGACTTACACCATTTTCAAAATAATTATATTTGCGATTTCATTAAAAACGAAAATTTGTAATGAAATGAACAATGAAATGTTTTTGGGAAAAAGTTTATAAATAAAAAGTTCATAGTAAATTGTATTCATTTTTATCATTAACTAATTTTTTGTCAAAATGGACTTAAACCACTTTCAAAGAAAATAGCTCATATATTGAAACAGCGTTAAGTGGACTCTTGTAATATATCAGGTTACATATAAATATAAAGATATGATTTAATTTTCTTAGAATACTAAAAATATTTATAAGGCATTGAAATTTAAATGTGTTCCTAAATTTTCATGCGAATATCCCCACTGTTAAGAAAACAAACACAGTTTTATAAATTTAGAGGCTAAAATGTCTTGATTTAAAAGTTAGTATCACCAAATTCGCTTAACTTGAGATAAAAAGGCAATTCTTAGAAGTTTCTGAATCGCATTTAATTAGTCTATTTGTATTCAAAATTAAATTAACTCGTTAAATTAAACTGCTAACGCGTATGAAGTAATTAAAATGTGCTTAATTTAATTCTCTACAGCAAAAGAAAATTACTTATTAAATTTTAATTAAATTTAAAGAAATAAATTAAAGGCTATTACCTTATTACACGAAGATTAAACTGTTCTATCTAATGCGTTGTTAAGAAAAGATTTCATATGCATTAGCAGTCACGCCAAAAGGACTCTTTTCTTTGCAGCGCCTTAAATAATTTGTCTTAATTTAACTCATCATATTACGTAATCTGTTAGCAAAAACTGATTCGTTGGTTTTCAATAGCGAATCGATATTAAAAACATTTGACTGCATTCAAGAAGGAAGTAAAATTAAAAAGAAGTAATTCCAAATTTTTGCGACAAAAAGGACTATATCACAACTATAATAATTTGGAATACATAATTTGGGATAATATAATCCATTTTCAGTCATTTCTTGATTTCGGGTTGCATATGATTTAAAGGTAACACAACAGTCTATAGGTAAATAAAATACTTAATTTTTAAATATGTTTTATTTCAATTTAATAAAATATAAGGAGAAATTTATTATGACGTATTTTTGAAAATTAAGTTCGTTACTGATTATAAACAGGTATCAAAAACTTTTACAAGGAAATTTTGAAAAGCCGTAACCTACGAAATTTTGAGTTTGATTAAGAACAATAATCTTTTTGGAGGCTAAATAGACAAAAACATAAATGTTTGGGGTAGTTGTTTGTTTTTTATTTACGTTTCAATTACTATGTGTAAAAATGAAATGTATCTTAACATTCACCTTCAAAAGTATAGGAAATACTTAAATTCTCATATTCTAGAAATTTGAGCCTGACCGAAGTTTATGTTTAAAGAATATGTTATTAAAATTTTAACCAGAGGCATTTAATTCTCATAATATATATTTAAATCTATTCAAAGTATTTTCATATACTTAAACCTGCATTTTTATGTGACAGTACCTGCAAGTTATATCTTAAATATTTCTAACTTTTTTAAAACTTTAAACCTAAAATTTCAATATTCAATAATGTAAGAAACGAAAGACAGAGGGAAAGTCAAAATATTTTGTGATAGCGTTAAAAATATTTAAAAATCAACACTCTTTATCCCAAAGGTACTTTTTTTCTTGCTTACATCATTTTGTTAAGTACTGATATCTTGACCATGACGTAACTATAATGATCTATTTCATTCCCATGGGGCTTACTAAATATCTTGATAAGCACAGGTGACGCACACGCTGGATAACTTACCTATCCTATTTTCGACTATTGGTATGGTCAAATAATTGTTTATTTCTTTTTTTGTCGTAATGTATAGGTCAAAGTGACACACTGTTTAGCGCAGCATAGCCGTTTCAAACTAACAGCCTAAATCAATGTAGTGTAGGCTATTTCGCCAAGTTCAACATCTACTCACTCATCCACGCATAGTATACTATAAAATTATACAGGGTGTTTCAAAACTCATGGGGGAAAATATAAGGGGTGATAGAAAACATCTGAACAATCAATTTTCACCAAACAGTGCATAGGGGAAGAGCAAGCGCAGAAACGTTAGACGGTGCGTTGCCGTGCCTCTTGAAATCCATGGTAGAAATGACCCATGTGTTAGAAAACTCGCATTTTGTGCTTTTCATTACAGAGCCGTCTAGCGGCTTACCACTTGGTTTCCGACAATGCATTGTATAATGAAAATCGATAGTTCAAATATTTTTTATTTTTTTTATTTTTTAATATCCTTAAATTTTTGCCCGTGAGTTTCGAAACTTTCAGTGTAAAATATCTAATTGTCATTAAATTAATATAGTGAAGTTATTCGTCTATTTTTGGAATTAATATTTTGGAAGAAAAAAAAATAGATGATTATTTTTAGTGATCTGTAAGAATTTGCTTAAACTCTACATAAGCTGCTATTTGAAACAGTTTATCAAAATACAATATATATGAAACATATTTTTTGAGTCAAAATTCTGTGGAATTATTAAATTCTTAAAAAATTCCTAAGCTAAATAAAAATGTCTGATGATAAATAGTTTTTAAAAATTTTGAGCTTTGACCATTTGTATATTCGAAACATATTTAAAAAACTATATTAAAACAAAATATCAACATTATAATTTTTATGAAACATGAGTGATATTGTACTCTATCGAGATTGTTTTTTCAACTAACTCTTTGGCTTTCTTTCTGATTGAGATAGAATTTAAAGTTTTTCCTAAAAACTGAAACACGATATATGTGCATTGGACTGAGTTTATAATTTATAGAGGATAAAATGGTTAAATTACATTTATTAACAGGAACGAAATGAATAATAAGAAAGTTAGAGAGTTGGAAGTACGCAGAGAAAATGAGATACTGGTTCTGAGTCTATAACAAAATTAGTAGATACTATTTCGTCAGGGATTGCTTACAAACATTCAGTTCTACTTATTTTACTCTCTGAAATAGATAGATTAATTTAGTATTTCAAAAATCCAGATACGTTCATGTAGGATTTCTACAGAAAGAGTAAAATAGAGAATGAACTTTTGAAATCCATAACCTGAATAGCAGAGTTTGGTTATTATTACTATATGAATTGTATTCATTGAACAATTTCTTGGTGACTCTATGAATAAAATTTAGTAATGACCATAGAATTTAATAAGGTGGTGTCATATATGTTTCACATTAATTTTTATTTTATATGTTTTTTAAACATTCTAATTAAGATATGTAGAAATATTTTGGAAAACAACTGTATTATGTTATGCAATATTTCGTATGCATCATTTTAAATAATAGTATTTCAAAGGCTGGTCTGCTTTAAAAAAATATTTCTTGCATAATGCATTAAAATTCACCAACTAATGTAAGCCTTGAAAACTTTTATCCTCAAATCATCGAGCGACTGGTTTCAAAATTTCAAATAACCCACTTGAGTTCCGAAAATAAAGTATAATATATATATATATATATATATATATATATATATATATATATTATTATATATATTATATATATATATATATACTCTCTATATATATATAAATAAATAACTTTGAGATAGCATATATATATATATATATATATAAATAAATAAATAAGCTTTGAACATATATATATTATATATAAATAAATAAATAAGCTTTGAATATATATATATATTCAAAGCTTCCAAAGTTTTGCGTTGTTGAAAGGAAGGTGCACCAATCAAAACTTAACCGCGTATTTCAAGAAATATTATCAAGCATCTGGTATGCATCTATTAAAACAGCATCATTCAAAATTGTACTAATCAATGTTTCCTGTATATAAATTTTTAACAATAAATGTTTCAAAACCATCTTCTACCAATTATAATATCTAAATAAAGGCAGTTTTCATAAATTATTATAGAAAATATTTTAATTATGGTGTTAAACAAATTTTGTTACTTTGTTTTAAATTTCGATATCCGTCTCTCTCTCTCTCGTGCTATGACAACTTAAATTATTGTATATTAGCGTGTTTTTAAGTGCAGTTTCAATATTAAAAGGAAAAAATAAGTGCATATTTGTTAACTGATTATTTTTTATTAGAAAGCCTATACCTTAATGTGACATTCAACGTAATTATCTTCACTATTAAGGCACGTATCATATCGTACAACCAGCTTCTGGATTTGATTCTCTTAGAAATTTGCCACGTGAAAGGCTAACCGCTGCAGTAAGGCTATTTTAAAATCATCCCTCGGAATGGTGTTGACCACCTAAATGCTTTTTCAAGTGAAGGAACAATTTGTAGTCAAGAATACTTTGATTTTGAGTGTAGAAATTGTTTACTTCAGATTCATTTTTTCGGGTGTTGTTTAACGCCTCCATTTCACGTATTGCTGTTTTGTTTCCGGATATCAATGAGTAACATGTCTACAAACTTCATTAACCTGCTGATAAATTTTGACTGTTTCTGTGCCTTTTATACACAGAAAACGAATCACTACACGTATTTCACAATCAGTGACGTTTTCGATTGTGTTAGACATTTTAAATTCGCTCAAAAAAAACGTATAAACACGATGAACGTTTCCGTGTTGTTGTCTGTAACTAGCAACATATTTGGGTTCTCAGTGCAACTGTTCTAAGTGGTGACAGTAGTGGTGCAGCCACCATACTTAAAAACAGTACCTAAACAAATATTATGCCTTCTACGAGGGTCAGTCAAAAAGTTAGTTGCACTGTTTAGGAAAACAAAGAAAATTAGAAATGTTGTAATTTTGTTATAACTTTATTTGTATTCTAAAGTTCTATTCAAAATCTACTTTTCAAGGAATCTATCTTCGTTATTTAAGCATTTGTCAGGTATAGATCATATTCCTTGATGCCTTCTACAAAGAAATCCAGTCCAATACCCGATAACCTTTCTTATGTTGCACCTTTCACTTCGTCGTCCGTTTCTTTGAAAGTTCTTCTTTCAAGGGACCGAAAACATGGAAATTACAAGGTAAAGGGCCCATGCTATAAGGAGGGTGATCCCACACTTCCCACCTAAACCTTTTCAGAAGTCCGCAAGTTTGTTTTGTTCCATGCGGTCTTGCACTGTCATGCAGGAGCGCAATGCCTTAAATATATCACCTTTGGTGTTTCAAGATGCTTTAAATGTAGCACCCTTTGTCATGAACACTGTATGCGCGACACCTTCTTTGTCAAAAAACAACGTCATCATCCATTTTCTCTCATATGGAACAGTTCGAATCTTTGTTCGTGTCGGGGAAGTGGAATATTTCCACTCGAGGGAACTTCACTTCTTTTCAGGTGAAAAATGGAGATTAAAAGTCTCATCTCCGGTGACAAATGTTACCCAAAATTCATTTCCTTTCTGTTGGTAACGTTGCAGAAATGCAAATGAAGTTTCAAAATGCTTCCCTTTATGTTCTACCATCAATAGACGAGGCCCCCATTGAGCACCAATTTTATGAAATTGAAAGTAATCGGCAATAATTTTATGATCACTTCTATGAGAAATATCCTTCTCATTTGAGGTTTCGTAAGTTGTTATGAGTTTGTATGCAAGAAAACATTCATTCACGCGAGTAGCAATTTTAGAATTTGAAGTAGTTGATGGTCTACCCTTGCGCTCGGCGTCGTCAATATGTTTACATCCGTTCTCAAACATGTTACATCACTTCGGGATAGCTTGACGTAACATTACATTTTCACTATACGCTTCATACAACTGCCGATAAATTTCAATGCAGTTACACCTTTTCGATCACAAAAAAAGAAATCAATGCACCTACTACCAATTTCGACGCCATTTGCAGTTGTCGAAACATATTTACAGATTACAGTGATTATCAGAAAAAGTAAAATCCCCTCGTGAAAGCCACTATGTAACAAGATAAAGATAAATGTCTGAAGTGTTGCCACACAGTTTCATAAAAATAGCTTTTCTCCGAAATTTCTTACTAAGTAGTGCAACTAACTTTCTGACTGATCTACGAACGTATTTAAAATGTTTTGAATTAATTCAAATGTGACATAAACCTATAGAATTAAATGTCAGATGAAACAAACAAATTTTTTAAATAAATGTATTTAAATGAAATTAAATAAAATAGATTATAAAAAGTAGAGCATTATTTTTGTATACATTTTTTTTTTATTTTTAAAATCTATACTTTATTTTGTGTTAAAATGAGTGCTGAAAAATTGTACAATATCTTTTCAAAAGTAAATTTTGCTTTTATAAATTTAAGCTTAAGCAATTTTATTTTCTTCTATTTTATTCTATATTAAATTCTAGTGGTTACGAGTATGAATGTGTTTCAGTTATAAAATTCACTATAGAGCTATTTATTTTGTCCTTATAGTATTCAGTTGTCCGTTGTGTTTGAGAAGTGTTAATTGCAGTATTTTGATGAAAAAAATAAATGAAAATTATTCGAAAATGGTGATCATCTTTGCAAAAATAGTTCTTAAGTATCTAATTTTTCACTAATATATATATATATATATATATATATATATATATCCCATCAAAGAGCCATTTCAATTTCGTGAACGTAATGTTAATACTATGGAATTTCAACTACCGTTCTACAATCTTTACTATTTTATGTATTTGAATGCAATAAAGTGCATATGAATGAGCAAAAAAACAATGAAGGTTCTTGCAGAACTCCATTTTCCCTCGGATTTCTAAAAATATTTTACAATATTTTTTAAGTGAGGAAAACTCACAATGAATCATTATAATAGGGGTAAGAATATTCTTAAGAATCAGAAGAAAACATAATTCCGCAGAATCCATCATTATTTTTTATCATTCATATGCACTTTATTGCATTCAAATAGATAAAATAGTAAAATTTGAGTACGGTTGTCAAAATTCCATAGGATTAACATTACGTGTATAACATTAAAATGGTCAGTGGACGAAAGCCTTATATAACAGAATTCTTTTAAATTATTCATAATTGTACTTTCTTATAATTATCCAAGGAAACATTTTAGTCCCATTTTAAACATATTTATTTAATGATACTAATGTAGTTTCGCGTATGCGCAAAAAGCTGTTAAAAAGTTTCAACCATAACATTTATGAAAAGAATATGATGTTTTTGAAAGTTTGGAATAAAAATTACATTTTATCTTGCATCATTCTATCTTCTAGAAATTTGATTTAACTATCTTGTAAAACTTTAAGGAACATTATTCTACCACAAACAAATAAAACGAAAATATGTCTTTTCATTAAGCTACTTTGGTACCAGACGTCTTTACAAATACATGTGAACATACACGTAAGGGATCTCATACCTTATATATAAACTTTACGAAACAAAATATATATTCTTTTCAGGCTTAGACTAAAAAACCGTATTGTAACACAGCTCTTTTAAAGTAAAAATAACAAAACTGTTGACAGTTTGGGTTTTTCAAACTGACTAAGAGCCTTTCTTACATTTGTGTTAAGGTGTATTTGTTTCTAAGTTAACATCAAAGAATGTTTCTTTGTTATTGTCTAGTTTAAAGTTACTTTCGGTTTGTTCGTAAGATTTGTTTTATATATCATTTTCCTTTCTCTTGGAAAGTGGTTAGTTGTTCTATTCACTTTTGGGGAAAAAATGCAATATTAAGATAAATTTGAAAATAAATTCTTAAAAATCTGTATGAAAACTGTATCATAACCACATAATAAATTATTATTTATTTACAAAATTGTACGAAGAGCATTGAGACTTGTTTTCCCTAAAGCTTAATATGATATTACTTTTTGTCAATGCTTAAAGTCAGAACATGATACGTTCAACTTTCGAAAACATTAAATTGACAACAATAAAATTAATCTATTTGATCTAAAAATTTGTATTTACAATTAACGTATTCGGATTTCTCAAATGCAATGCACTTAATAGGAAAATATTTAACTCAAAAAATAGAGATAAGATTATATATGCGTACAATTTTGCACAGAAATATAATTTTAAATATTTTTAAAGTAATTAAGAATGTGAATTTTAAGGAACATTTTGCTTAAGAAAATGATTTTTCTTTTTCAAAACATTAATCTAAAGTTTGAAATATTCATTATAATGTTTTCGATAAAAAAAAATACCAAAATATATTTATAGGCCAATATGTAATTACATAAATCATATTTTTATTATACAATAAGTAATCAAACAGGTTAAATATTTCAATTCCCTAATAAAATTATTAGAATATAGAAAAAATTATTTTCAATCAAAGTTAACATTGTAAAAATATAGAAAGCACGTAATTATTTGTTTTCACTCTCTCTCTCTCTCTCTTATACACACACACACACACACATACACACACACACACACACACACACATATATATATATATATATGTATGTGTGTGTGCGTGTTCGAATTGCATCTACGAGTTTGATTTAAGCCTCACACTTTCGGCATCTGGAAGCATGGACGTTCTCAGAGATTCTGGGCTTTTTTTCGGATTTCCCTACCACTTATTGCAATGCGTGCAGCCAGACTCTCGGTGTTGTCAAAGGGTGTGTCATACACCTGTGACTTCACCAGATTATACACCAGAAGAAGTCAAGGATAGTTCCCGCGATTCAGGAGGCAAATGCATTGGACCACTATGATCTACTACTGTTCAAATGGAGCATGTAAGTGTTTACGAAAGTCTCGGCTGTGATGGGTGCAAGCCCTATCTTGCAAGTATCATAAAAATTGCGTCAATGTAGAAGCATATTAGTCGTCCAACTTTTGTGACAACATTTGCACTAGAAAGAGTTGGTAGCTTGTATATTCAGACGATCAAGCGTACCGATGGTCTGATGAGGTGATATTACACTATACCAATTCATATATTTATAAAGAAATGTGCCCTTGCTCCTAGACTTTATGTTACATGGGGGTTCACCTTCTACCGCACATGAGATATATGACAATTAAATGTTCCCTTTCTTGAGAACGAAACAAAGGGTAGAAAATGAGGATACATTGCACTCTTTTCCAAACACCGTTTCCCAAAGCTGTTCGAGATGTATAATCACCTTCTTTAAGTACTTCTTTAAGTAATCCTTCTATTACGTGTGTGTGTACAACAATGCGATGTGATTGATACAGATGCATATCATTTTCATGCATAGTCTTCCACTCTCTGCAGTCAAAAATCCTGATTGGTTGTGCTATTATTGACGAAATCGAAGATGGATTATTTTGAACCAGATCTAGCTCAGTCTTCTCTCAATGTGCTAGTCCGTACCGTTCATTCACGACTCGTTACTCTCATGAAATAATCCTTGTCAGATAACATCTCTTGCATGTGATCTAACTAACCTAACAGTTTATGGTTGGGAATACTACTGAGTGAATATAGTTGCACGTACAACAAACACTGTAAGAGTCACACATTTTATCCCTCTGCTTCGTACGCCAGATCTATATCCACTTGTCCTCATTCGCATAATCAACAATTTTGCTACTGCTTTGTCAGAGTGTGAAAGCATGAGTCCTTATACGAACCTTGGGAATTCCGCGTACGTGCAACGCCATCTATCGCGCATTTCCGTTGAAGCATTACTGAATAAATCCGAGTAGTTAAAATGTATTCTACCCTTCCTAGAAGCCTGTATTGCTATTGGTGAGTATCGTTGATATATATATATACCCATGATATATATATATCTTTGTGTATGTGTGTGTGTGTGTATAGTAATAAATTATACCTGGATTACATTGAACAATGTTCCATCAGAGTTTCTAATTTAACACAGAAAATACCTTGATCTAAGATTAATCTCTGATTGAAAGTAACAAGAAGCATCTAATAAACAGTAAAGACATGACCATTTTGTAACAGAGAATGATCTAAAATATTTCTGTCTTAGAATTGGGTCACTTCTGACCCCTCAGAAATTTGTGTCGGACACATTGACACATCTCGATCAATGATCCTCAATTCCTGTTATATTCCTTCAAATATTCTATTACATGATTGTCTATAGTGTAAAATATTTTTTATGCGTGTATATAAATGTTTTACATGATTTTTGTTTAATAACGTATTCCTTTTTTCTTGGGATTTTTTTCCTTCTATTACGCATAGTTTTCTACAAAAATTATGTTTTAAATTTTCCTTTGATATGAAAATTTTATAGTTATATAAATTAAGTGTAAACGTACCATTATCATAATTGTATCCCCGATTTTGTGTTAGAAATAATTACAATAAAAATGAATCTTCTCAAAACCTATTTTATATCATTTCATTAAGTAATATCTTATGATGCACAAATAGTAGAATATTTCTATCTGCTAATAAATGTAAAACACTTTCAAACTTAAGTTTTAAATTTTAAATTAGAATTTAAATGAAAGAAGTGTATATGCATTTTTAGATATTTGCGAAATTTTACAAGACTTATTAAATTTCTCAATATGTGTAAGCCTTCTTCCTATTACAATGTGTAACATTATCTCATGTCTTTATCTAATACTATGCATAATACTAGGGAATTCAAAACAAAATATTCAACAAGTCTACATCTTTTTATATTTTCGTATTATTCATGAATCCTTAAACTTGTCGGGTGTGTACTTTAAATCCCATTAAATAGTTTTCACATATTTAATTATTTAAATTCGTGCTAAATATTACAATAATGGTATAGTTGTCTTTTTCTCTTCAGACTAAGGCGTATCATATGTACGAGTATTTTAACTCCTTAAATAATTCACTGTTTTATGAAGAAAATCTAGTACTTTGTATCAAATATTAGAATATTTTTTTAAAAAAATTAATCCATTAACACCCACTATCCTTGAGAAAGACAATAATATTTTAGCTGAATAAAATCCGGTAGCCTGTATTGATATAGGCAGAGGTCGACTGTCTAGTGGTGATAGATTAAATATATCTGTACACTGGTTTCCATATCAAGCCATGGGTCTGAATACCGATTCCGTAAACAACCATTTGTGAGGAATAACTGAATCTATAGTGTGTCAAATGGTAGTGGTTCCCGAAATCATACTGTGGTGAGACTGAAAATTTAGGAGAATAATATATCAACCCAAGTAACATATTTGTATCAAGAAAAATGGTTCAAAATAAATTTAAAAAAAAAAAAAAAACATTACATCTTTCTATTATGTCTCTCGTATAATTTTCAAGGCTTCATTAATTCCAAAAAATAAAGCCGTTGTGATTGGTTTAAATGTTATTTTCTTCAGTTATCAAAGACTCTATTAAATTTTAATCTATTGTGTACTCATGTAACGTATGGTGTGTGGCCGCTTCAGTAGCGAACTCAAGGCCAGTGTTGTTGCCGTCGATTTATAGGTACAAGTCCTGATGTAGCTAAAAACATGCCATGGGGCTGATGCACGTTAAATACGCAGAGGTTCTAAGTCTCTCTTTGGTATGATACGGAATTTTAGAGAGACAGAGCCCAGCAAGAGGCTCTCCTTCTCACTTAATTGAGATTAAAAATTAAGAGGTCAGTCATCAATAATAATCCTCATTTTGCTTCAATTGCGACGTTAATAAACAATCAATCTATAGTGTATAGTTTTACTGCGCATGTTTTTATTACTTATATTTATAAGTATTTTGAATTTTTTCTTACCTTGAATAATATATTTTAATCACATATTCTCAAATTCACGGCTAAGTGTACTTTGTAACTATCTTTCTTTATATCTGATTCCAAGATTACTTCATATTCTAAAAATATTAACCAAAAATTAGAATTCTATACATATTATCTCATATTTGACGTTACAATATATGGTTCTTAAACCAAAGGAAATTTTATTTTAAGTAGCTAAAATGAAAATGTATGAAAATTATGTTATTTCTGGTTTTAAATACTGCATTAGGGACAGAAAAGTTTAAAAATTGCTTAATATAAAATCATCGGTGTGAAAAATCAAAATGCTTCACTTTTAATTGTTATTTCGGGATTGCGTATTCAATACGTATTATGTGTCCCCCACCTGTGATGTAAGTTTCTTAACTTACAGTAAGACCCACAATCTGTGATTGATTTTGATACCATGATTGTGACAAGATTATGATTGATGTATCTAGCTGTAAGTTTCATACTTTAAGTAAAATCTACAATCTATGATTGATTGTGAGTCATGCTGTAAGCTTCATGCTTCATTAGTATTTCATTTCTTAAGTAACGCATTCTATTGACCATGAAAAAATAAAAGATTTTGATATAATAATTTTCTACTTTCTTTTTATAGAGATTAAAATATTTATCTTTTTTGCAGAATTGATTAAAGAAAATTTACAATACCCTTAAAAATATTCAATTTTCAATTGAAATGTTAATGCGAAAAGAAACAACAGAACCGCATATAAATTAAAAAAAAATACGGGAAGAAAAGAGTTATAATTAATTGTTAGGACGTAGAAAAGAACCCAATACATTTCTGAAATTTATTTTTATAAAAAAATTCGGAATGTTAGAAACACTTAATAGAAAATCGCGTTGAAATCCGTTAACATTACTCCTTTAGCAATAAAAAAAACATAATTGACCAGAGTAACAAGTCATTAAAGTGTAATGTAAATAATGCGCGCTTTTGTTGTTTTCGGTTTGAAATTGGAATTCGCTTCCATATTTTTAAAAAACGTTCTACCATTCTGTGATTATTTGATGTATGATTTGGTTTTCTTGAGTAAAACGATCCAGAATTCAAATGAGACTGTCAATTAATTCTACAGTTTGAAAGTACTGACCCAAAACATCTTGATCGTTCAAAACTATAATTAATATTCAGGCCATAAATTATGGTCTTTTTCAGTCACTCCTGCTTTTCGACAATGTTCGAAACAAAGTTAAATAAATCAAATCTAGATCTTGGACATTTGTAGTTCGTAAGGCTTTTAAGAGAAAAGAAAATCCTGCAAGAACCTTTTATAATAAAAATAGAAGCCCCGCCATATTTGCATTTTAATTGTTGAAAAATCATGTTTTATTGAAAATAACTCAACATCTCAATATTTTAACTTAATTTTCTTAGTCTCTAATTTTCAGAATTTTCCGCAAAATTTAAAAAGAAGGAATGCAGAGTTCTTACATTTTACATGTTTGTTGTATTTTTCTAAATTATAATCCCGTGAATATCTGTTTCATAAATGGGATCATTAAATTTTTTTTAAGCATGATAAATCGGATAAAATTTATTCTTTTAAATTTAAACATTTTTATAATTTTTTAAAAAACATTTAAACATAAAATATATTTAACGTGAGGCTTACGTAATAAACTGTATTATTTAGCTACAATTTCGTTTAAGAATAAAAATTGTACAGTACATATTTCAAATGTTATTTTGCGGGAAGCAGAAGGTAAGCTAATTTAAGATTTTTATTTTTGTATTCATGTCTCAGGGTTCTTAAAAACAATATATTAAATTTATATCAAAAATTTATACAGTATCTTATACATAATACTTAGTTATACTGACTGCAAAAAATCATATTAAAGTGAGTAAAATGTACTAATTTATAATGAATCTAAAAAGTGTGTTACAACGTGCTATATTTGAACTTCAAAGGTACGATGTCCTTTTAAGTCCCCCGTCTAGTGGCCATTTTGATTTAGAGAACGTTATGTTAATCTTTTGGAATTTCTACTATTGTCCTCAAATTTATACTATTTTATCTATTTGTACAAAAATGTGCATTCGCAAAAGCAAAAAATAATGAAAGCCTCTGTGGCAAATATTTTCTCTCCTAGTTTTTAAAATATTTTTCTTTACTTTAATTATAGTTTGGATCTTTTAAAAACATTCTTAAATATTTTCAGAAATTAGAGAAAAAAATGTAAGTCCGAAGAAACTTTCATTATTTTTTGACCTTTCTGCTGAGCTTTTCTTTATTTAATTAGATAAAATTGTATAGATTTGTAAACAGTGGTAGAAATTAAATAGGATTAACATTACATTCATGAAATCAAAATATCCGTTAGACGTAAGACTTAAAGAAATGTTTGGAGAATAGAATTATAATTGAAGAATACAGAATGAAAAATTATATAGTTTCCACCTAACGAATTTCTTACAGTGACTTAAGTACATAATGTTACAAATGTCTACAGAATATAATCATCCTCCTTTTTGGTGCTTTCAGCATGTTAGAAAATTTAAAATATTTTGAGACTTGTAATTATATACGAAGAAATTTATCATAATTTAACTACTTAACATAAAAGCAATTCATTTTTCTATCTTTTCACTGAGTTTCAGTGTAATTATTTTTAAAAAAATACATTAGAGCACATTTATCAAAAATTCTATCTCAAATTACAACTCACAACTGCATCTCTTTCAATTACACTCAATTAATATTCTCCTCTTTCGTTCGCTAAGAAAAGGAGCTACGCAGCCATACACACATTCTTTTTCTTTTGAAAAAAAAAGGAGAGAGAAAAAAAGGTGGCATTTGCAACTTAATAAATATCCTTCCTCCGAAACTTTTCATTCGAGTCCCATTTTAAAAAATGGAGAATTTTTCGCCGGAAAAGAGAGATATTACATCGCATTCAATCCCGCTCCTTACCATCTGCCGGACCATCTTTCAAAGACGCTTTGAAGCGAGTCGAATTAATACCGCTACAGTCACAGCTTAAATTCTCCATCTTTTGTAATAACTCCCCGACTTTATAGGGAACTTCTATACCCTTAGGGCAGTGCTTGCCATTTTCTTCAAACATGAAAAGGACGACTGTTCTAGATGGGTGGGTGTGGAGAAGAAGTGAAGTGAATTTTATTCGGAGTAAATATTTTTATCTTACTTTTAGACCCAAATATTGGTTAGTTTTCATCTGCGAGTCCCTTTTCCTCAAAAGTCAACTTTGGTGCCTCCGGCTGTGAATAAATGATTTCTAAACCTTATCAAATAATGATATTCGAATTTTTTTTTTTCGTACCAACTCCTCCCACCGCACTCGCCCTCCCCATCGTTCCTTCATTACATTTTTATCCCTGCTCAAAATTTTTCTGAAGGAGCTGTTTTGGGCCACGCAATTTAGTTCATTAGTCACAATATTTTACTTTCAAAGAGAAAAGATGAAAATAGTGAGGGGTGGCGTGTGGGGAAGCATTTGGAGTCGAGGAGTTGGAAATTGAAAATGCAAATAGTGTATAGTCCTCTTTCCGCTCGTTGCTTTCACTGTATTTGCATTTTATTTCTCTTCTTCCTCCCCCCCCCCACCGTTCCCTTTAGATTGGAACACTCAAGGACCTTCACCCTCCACCTTCCAGAACAGTCATTAATGGTTGTGTTTTCGTATGATATTGAAGAATTCTTCAGATTATAATTGACGGAGTCCCTTTCGAAATAGAACGGGAATGTCTCTGTCTTCAAATGGTACGGGGTAGGTTATGATCAAATTATTATCGATTGGTATTTGTGACTAAATTTGAAAATTACTTCACTTTCTCTGCACCCACAGTAATTTATCCGAGTCACTCTGAAATAAAAGATGAAATTACTTGCTTCTTTCCATTCAACAGTTATTCACACACAGCTAGAGGTAAAAATAAAAGCATCATTGCTTTTAAAAGGTAAACGTACACAATGTTTATCTCGCTCCTTTTCATTCTCTTTGTATAAGCATGTTTTTAACCTTGTGGAGATTCTAGAAGAGAAAATCAAGTTCTAACTCCTTTCCAGTGAATCGCGCCCCACAATAACTTTTGTAGTTCCTTTTTTTATCTTTTTATTTATTCTCGATTAATTATAGAACTTTACCAAATTCTGTTTTTTAAATTCAATATTAACTATAAAAAGATATCTGCGAATTATAGGGAAAGAACTCCGTAAGCATACTAACCTTCGACTTTCGACACATATAAATTTCTGAACTTTCTTAAATTTAGACTTTTAAATTCAATATCAGTGGTGAGAAGGAATCTCCTAACAGAAGGGAAGGAATTATGAGAGTATACTCACTTTCGACTTTCTGCAGATAATCCAACCTGGCTCATTTCAAATGTAGCTTGAAGAATATAAATTTTTGCACTCATTGAGTTGTCTGACTTTCTCGAGTTATTTTTATATGATTTTGTTGGCTTGTGTTGAACTATACAGCGTATCTTAATTACAGGCTCAAAGTGAAGGTCTTTAAGATCTATGTGTTTAGTTTTCAGAGTAATAATCTGTAGGTAGTAGTTGTTGATTTTTGAATCAGATTGTTTAGTATTGTGGCTTGCACGCAACCTCGTGATTCTGATTTGATGATATTGAAGATGAGCTTCACATTAGATATTTCAAAATTAGATTATTTTGGTTTCGAATTTACTTCTGAAACTGACAATGATTTGGATTTGAAAAGCTCGCACAATGCTCGAAAGTTGTGCTAGTTAAAGCAGAATATTTAAAGGAAAGGTATATGACGAGAAACTAAAAGTTTTTGTCCAGATTGTGATGTTTGACTGTGTATAGTATTTTTATTTCGCATTTATCCCACACTATTCAGTTTTTGTAGCTAAATGTAAAACAAAAAATTATTTAAGTGCTTAGAATTAAAATGAAACGCATTTGTTAGTATTATAGATATCAAGTCATCATTTATTCAAAAATCTAATTCATTAATCTATAAAGGGAAATTCAACTGTTTCAATAAATTTACTTAGTTTTTAAATGTATATTTTTCACTTTGTTCTTAAAAAAATTAAAACCAATTATGCAAACCTTTTTTAAAAAAATTACTTATTAATAAATATAAGCATGAAAAAAGTGACACTTATTTACATTAAATTCTGGATAAAATAAACCTGGAAGAGGCTGCTTTAAAGCCAAGAAAATAGAAAACATCTATTAATTATATTTAATATTTTTCAAATATATTGACCGACTTTCTCTACGCGCCATTTTTGATAACCATACAAATTTTATACAAAATAAGGTTTCCGAACATTTGTTACCTTGTCAATAACTTCAGTGGTCACAATAGCCTTGTGGTAATGGTTGCGAATTCGCAGTCTGCTTCGTTCCATCTAGTCGTGGAATCGAACCCTAATGCGACAAAAACATGCCATGTAACGGGTTGATGCACATGAAATCTGTCGAGATTCCAAGTCTTTCCGTCGCAGTGGTGTGGAAGTTTGGAGAGGGAGATATAAGCTAAGTTGTCGTCCTCCTCAATCGGTCACTGCTCAAATTACGTGGTTCGAAACCAATAGTTCTCGTGTTGCTTCCAAATGTAATTTTATTAAGCAATTAATAAAAAATTACACTAAAAATCCATATATAACCCTTAAATACTAAACAATGCCCTTTTTTTAAATGAAGAATTCCTTCTTTGTAATATCAAACATTGATTTGTTAATTAAACGCAATTCACTGAGATTTAGCAGTCTCATATTATCAAATTTCACTACAATGGCCAGATTCAGGTGGAGCCCGTAAGCAATAATTAATGAATGCATAAAGCAATTTGGCCCACTCAACGCATCACAGAAACGATATTTCAGGAGGAGACTGTTTATTGACAGAATGTTAATGCGAACAAATTGAGAAGCAATCAAACATGGATGGTAACAACTATTAATTATGCTTTCCATTTTGGCAACGTGTTGGAACTATTTATGATCCTAGATTAAATTGCTTTCATGCAATTACAGTCCAATCACATTAAGAGTTCTTAAATTTACTTAACTTTAAGAATAACTTTTATTATTGCATTTACTCACGCACACACACGCATACACACACACACATATATATATATATATATATATATATATATATAAATTGATGTTCGGTACTTGTGACGTATTATTTAACCAACTAAATTGTCATAAGCGAGCTTCATAACTTATAAGTGATATATTTATTTCTGTTTCTTTGTTTTCTTTCTTTTTCATGCCTTGATATAAAGTTATTCCTGATTTCAATTTCATCTTCTTGTCATTCTTTAATTGTTTAGTATTCGTTCAGTTATATTTATCTGTTTTTGACTGCTGTTGTACATGCCAATAGATGGCGCTTTCTTGTGGCAAAAGTGTGTCATGATTTTTTTTTCTTATTTTTTTTGTAAAAGAGAGTAGAGTGGAACCCGCCTCACCTGTTAAATGTAATATCTATTTTAAACATGTATTGGCACGCGCCTATTAAATCTAGTGTCTATATTAAAGATCTATTCTTAAGTAGAGCTGTCATGTGTTGGCAACTTTTTATAATTAGCTTAGAATTAAAATTTCTTGTCTGTTGTTGTTGGCATCCTTGGTTGAATTGTTTTGTAAGATTTGTTCGAAAGTAACTTTTGACTAGTGAGGTGAATGTATGATGATCATGTACTATGGTGTACCTATTTGTGTACACATTGTTACCTAAAAAAATAAATTTCGTTTTCTTTTATAAAAATTAAAACAGCCCACTCTTATTTATTTATTTTACAATTTATTTAATCTGAGCTATCCTCCGCAACAGCTGTATAATTTTTTTGTTTTTTGTTAGGTTTAATATTTTTATGTTTTATTTTTCCTTTTCTTTTGTTCCATTTTTTTTCTTTTTATACTTCTTCTATAATTTGGAAAAAGAAAAAAAACATTTGCATGTTTTCTATGTAATTTGTAAAACTTTTCTTCAGTCTCTTAATTATTGCTTCAATACAAACTTTAGATAATTACTTCCTAATATTACAAGATAAATACCTCCATCATATATTTAGAGGGATTTAAAACTAGCAAATAACTTTTAATCAAAAATGGTCTCAAGTTTGATGATTTTTCAAGGTCTTAAAAATTATTTTGGTTAAAATATTGTAGTTTTTTTCTATTAAAAAAAAGTATCATGTAAAAAAAAATGGTACTCAAATATATTTACAGAAAATGAAGATACTTTTCTTAATTCAATTTCTTATTTTTTCAGAATATTATTTATATAAATATTTGCTATGTAATACATACGTAAAATTAAAACCATAATATAAGTTTACTTTCAATTTTAATACATATATATATTGAGAGGATAAGAGCTGTGTTCGAGTTTTTTTTTTTTTTCTCTTTTTTTGTAATTTGTTACTTCTAATGATGATCCATATCAATACTATTTCATCTTCTTACGTTATATAACTTATTCATATTTCGTCTTTCGAGTTGAGAGAAACTCCGTGATCTACCGAGTTTCTTTATGAAAATCTCACCTTTTTGCAAGCATAAAGACTCGTGGTTTCACCGTCACTTTTTATTTTTGCATCTTCTTACCTAGCGGGCGCACCAAGTTAACGCTCTCCATGTTCAAGACCATGACAGGTCAATGACGTCACCACCGGATAAATATTGTCTTTCAGTGTAGACGTAATGTAATAGTACTTGTAATAGACTATATCAAGATCGAAATTGTTCTTTGCAAATAATTCATATTTGTACCATTTTACCATTTTCCTTTATATATATATATATATATATATATACATTTGTGTGTGTTTGTATATAATTGTTAGTTGTAAGATAATTAAAAAAATTATTTAATGTGTTTTAATTTCCTTTTTTTAGCTCAATTCACCAAACATTTCGGACGTCATTCTTTTGTTTTCACCTTTTGAATATTTCAATTTCAAAATCTAATCTAGACTTTTAAATTAGCTTTGCACTGGAATAAAATGATTCATCTCAATAATATATTAAATTTTTCTTATTTGAAATGAAAGAAAAATGAAATTGGTTTTGCTGTTTTCATTTTTATGTGGGTTAATGTGTTTTTATTCTATTAAGTTCTCGAAAAAGTAGAAGTATTCGAAACGAATATTAATTAGCGAAAAGTAAGCGTAATTTTGAGCCTTAGAATCCACCTTAGCAAATACTATCAAAAAAAAAAAAAGAAAACCTGAGCTTCGGAATTCTTAATTCATTTATTTTTTATTTTCGCTGGCAAAATATTATAAAGAACACAAAATTTCTAACGTTAACAACGAAAAGAATAAAATCATACTATTTTGCCATAAAAATCAATTATTAAAATAAATATTAAAATAAGAACAAACGATAAATTATTAAAGTAGGCAATAATATTCTGTTCCGATATTACAATAAAAACGGATGAAAAAATATTAAATTAAATGTATCTTAGCAATGTAAATATATCTTAAGCAAACTAAATGTAATTATTATAATCATTACATAATATTAATATCAATCTTTTGAACCTAACATCACGGATCCTTTATTATATACCCTCGCATTTTTGTTGACTCCATTTTCTAAAAAGAACGTCTTATTAAGAAAAACACGTGTTAGTAAAAGAATTGCTGCATTTCGTATTCACCAAAATATAATTTTTGTGTTCTTAGAATGTGCAATAAATACTTAAACATGTGTTTTAATATTAGATTCTATAAGTACACAACACATACGAAAAGCTAATTATTGCTGAAGCTTTTCTGTGAAATTTTAAATCCAAGACAGTTAAATAAAATCTTTTTTCTAACAATCGCAGTTTAAAACAAATCTCCATTGTCAATGGGCAAGATAAAATCTAGCCACAAGAACTTTAATTCTCACAGACTTCCTTCCAAAAAAAAAAGACATCATGAAAACCGGAAACATTTCGAGATTTACACTAATCCTTAACTTCAGTAAGAACTTTTCTTTCCTGGCAAGCAATAAAATGTCTAACATCGTTTACGACAGGCACAGCCGCAATGTTGTGTGAAGGGGAAAATGTATTTTCTTCTTCCGATATCTCTTCAGCGCCATTCAAATAATTTTGAGCCATTTGGCGAGGGTAATGAAGCATGGCGATAACTCTTGGCGCCACTGGCATTTAGGGAGTCCTAAGAAGTAATAAATTGACAAAACAATATCAGAATGAGAAAAGAGAAGTTGCAAAGAGACTGAATGTGTAAAGTTTGCAAAATACTTCTCAAAAAGATTTTTAAAATGTTAATTTTAGACATGTGAAGTGTTGTCTGAAATAGTGATGTAGCTTTTGACTAGTGTTTCTTTCAAATGTCAGTCATGAAATAAGATTCCTGTCTTCTCAAGAGATCTAGTCGTTAAGTGGTTTTGCTTTGTATGAATATTTTTTCTTAAATACTTTGCATGGATGTAAAAAAATTTAAAGCTTGATAATATAATAGAAAAGTTTAAACTCTTACATTTAAGATAAAATATTTTTTTTTCAAAAAAATTGAAATAGTTTCTAACAAAATATAGCTGTGAGTTTTAATAGAAGTTTTGATTATGCTTGTTGGCTATAATCCCTCGTATGAATTATCCGTTCAGTTTTTAATTAAGAATATTACAAAACCAACTTAAATATTTTCATAATATATATGATATAAAAGAGTTTCGATGAGACATGATACAAAATATATACATTCCATTGCAAAAAAAAAAATTACTATGTTCAAATAAATCTAAGTAAAGCAAAATTTATTATTAAATAACAATTTGATCTATATGAAAAAGGATTAAAAAAAATTACTTGTTTTTGCAGGTGGTGTTGTTAAATTAGAATAACATTGTTGGTCGCCATCTGTTGAACAGGTTGGAATCAAATTTAGCGCTGATTTATAGGGCAGTTTTTATTTGGATACATTTTTTTTTATATATTTCATAACATATTTAAATTTGATTGCCATTACATCAGTATATCCTTGACATTTTGAACCAATTTATTACTATTACTGAGACCTGTATTCTTCATTACAAAAAATAAAGCAACAATCAAAACAAAGGGTTTGCTTCCCGCTATTCTGTTCAAAAAATGGCAAAGATGGTCTCATCGGTTGGAAAAGTTATGACATTGTATTATGTGAATGCGAAGGGTATCATACTTATGAACTTTGTAGTAAATGCAAAAATGATCAATGTGCAATACTCAAGGAAGCTTCGCCATTCTTTTTCCTAATACACCGTTTCCTAATATTTGCGTATGTATTTTTAAGTTGCCTTCGAACTTTAGTATTAATGCTTAAGAATTTACCTTTAAAAAGATGTAGTAAATATCACTATACATGAATTGAAGCAAAACCACAGGCAGACTTCGAGATTTCTAAAGGCTATGACATTTTCCTCATGACTATACGTTGCCCTGCCTCCTGAAATCCACAGTAGAAATGACGATGAGTAAGAAAACTCGCTCCTTATGCTTTCCATTACAGTGCCTTCTAGAGGTTCACTGCTTGTTCTCTGCCCATCCATAGTGTGATAAAAATTGCTTATTTAGATGTTTTCTATCATCCCCTAAATTTTGCCCCTGAGATTCAAAGGATCATGTATATCAACCAAAAAATTTACACTAACACGAGACTGGATGTTTCTTAATATTTTTAAAATAAATACATTTCTATAAAATTTAAACATTCTACAAATTTGAAATATAAGTTAAATATAACAATATTAAAATCAGCTCTTGTGTTAGCAAAAGAAAAATCAGAGATAATACTATTCTCCAATTGCACATGTCAGTTGTGGGAAAGAGGAAGAAATAGTTATTTTGTGGTTTTGGAAAGTATATACAGTACTTTATGGTAGCATATTTTCCTAATTGTTGAAGACTCAAAGATCATGCACGTCACTGTGAAGTAACATTAGATACAAATTTGTCGGATTGATTTGTACTTGCTTGTTTTGAATAATAGAAACAGTGAAACTGTGGCCGACGAATACAAATGTTTTAGTCTTCATTAATTTAATCCATAGTAAATTGAAAAGGAAGACTCTGACCTGTGTGTGTGTGAAACAGTTTCCCCCCTTTTTTTATCTGGTACCTAAGTCACGCCGGATTAGTATTTGTCCAGGTTTATCGTACCTTAACATAGTTTTAACAAAATTACCGGAAAAAAATCACACCAGATAAACATTTAAAAGTATCAGGACTTGCGAGGAATCATAAATACTGTATTTAAGATTCTTGAATTTTGTGATATATTGTATATCTTTTAATAGAATATATCACAAAAAACAGGAGTCTTAACTAAGTAATAATTAAATTTCATGGACTAATTTTTATATGGAAAAAAAAAATTAGAACTTGTTTTTTGTATGCCAAATAATGATATTTTAATCATTCATTGGAACTATAAAAGTAGTTTTTAGTCAAAAATATTTTTTCCCCTTTTAGTTGAATCTGGATGCACTTTGTGATATATATCTGCATTTAGGTACCATTTTAAAGCAAACCTATTACACAATATGGTGTCAAATTTAGTATGCCTTTGTAAAGGATACCTATGCATATAGTGAGTCAAAAAATTCTATTTAATTAAGTAATATTTAAATTTCATTAGCTAGTTTTTTTATGAAAAAACAAGAAAAATAATAAAATTTTCAAAATTACGAAGCTCTATAATTTTTTCATGGAAAATACATAATTTAATTCAAATAATTAGTTCACTTATGGTGCACTATTTTATGTGTTAGAAGTAAAATGTTTAAAAATATACTTTAATCTAAATTTATCTGAAAAACCATACCCGAGTTCAACTCGTAGAAAAGAAAAACATTAGAATAAAAATTACTTTTATAATCCTATAAAATGATTAAAATGACCTAATTAAGCAAGCACACAAGACACCTAAGCTCAAATAATTAAAAAAATATATATATGTCACAAAAAGAAAGTCTTAAATTTGGTATTTTATTTTTCTCTGCATGTGTAGTAGTAAGCTTATTCATTCATATATATTTAAAGTATTAAAGCTCATTTTGAGCCTGTGTAAGTGATATAAATATCCTAGAAACATTTCATCATTCCAGAAACTAAGAAATTAAATTTAAATAATTAGCATTATTTCAAATATATAGCATTTAATATGTTTGCATTGATAAAAAAAAACACAACACAAAAGTAGAAGAATACATTCCAAAAGTAGTTCAGATAAGTTACCTCAAGCTTTTGTCAAAGATTTGAAGGGTAATAAGGTGCAGAACCATATACCATATTTCCAGTGACTCAGATCATCCGATAAGTTGCGAATTATTTTGGATAGTTTAATATTTAAAACCATCAACCTTTATTTGTCATTCAATATAGGTATGGGTCCAAATAGAACAGAAATCAGAAACGAAGTTAATTTAAATATTATAGAAACAAGTTAAATTAAAAATTAATTATAAAAAATAATAGCTAATGTATAACTAAATGGATACCGTTCGTATCGGAGTATTATCAGAATAGTATTGAGTGTAGTGACAAAAAACAACTGAAGAGTAGCCTCTTAGACATCAATGCAAGCAAGATTCCAGCATACTGAAAACGACCACAGAGTACTATGGTCAGTTGTGTAGTAAGAACGATGAATTTTACTGAAGCAAGATGTCTACTCCTCCAGATTGAACTCGAAATGTCCCGGATGTCAAAGTTCAAAAGAAAATCTGGACAGTTTCAGGAGAGATATTAAGCTAAAATGTTAGAAGAGGACAGTGGTCGGATCATCAAGGCAAAAACTCCTTTTCCTCTGCTGCTGGATTGCTCTAATGGTTGCAAGCATATAAATGCCAATACCCCAATAGCATGCAGAACACTCGAAAATTCCATATTTCCTAAGGCAGAAATAGGTTGTTAAAACGTGCTGCCTCATGGAGATTAGTTATCTGTAATTTTCTTATGTACCTAGAATCACATACTTACGTTTATTAGTTGAATTAACGCTTGAAAAACACTCAATAGTTTTCAAGAACATTTTAATGTACAGTATACTGTACGTATACAATTGCAGCATAGTGCAAGTATGATATGTAATTAACAAGAAAACAATAAATAAAGTACTGCAGAAAAAACTGACAGTTGTGATTAGCACTGGATGAAAATCTTAGTAATGCATGTCGAGACAGCAGTATAAGTCAACAACGGCCAAATCCATTTGCAAAAAATCCGAAATGGAATGGCTGGATGGCTACCGGATTATAGAATGTATGAACCATTGAATGCCGGATTAAAGAGCGCTTACTGCATTCAACTTCCTGAATTTCCCAACGCCAATACGTGAGACCATTTGAACTTAGTTAATTTTAGTGTACAGCAGCTCCCATTAAACCTTACTGTGGCTCCTTGGAGGAATAGGATGTGAGCCAAAGGTTTGACTTGAATATCGTAGGTGGTGAAGTCTTCGTTTTTAATCTCGAGCTACGGATGTCCTAAAGATTTTATTTTAAATGATAATAATATACATAAATTAAAAAAAAACACTTTCAAGTGGCAAAAAAGAAATAAAACTAAAGAGTAAAACATATCTTTTTTTTTCTTCGGCCCATAAGGAATTAAATGAAAATATATTGAAAATTACAGTTTATTATTATCTTGAAGTGCATTGTTTTAATCAACTGCAATGTTTTAACTGAAATCTTGAGCATGAACATAAGTTGGATAGTGAGACAGTTTAGACTAAAGGAGCAAAATTAAGTGAGAGTAGAAAACGTATATATAACATATACCTAAGTTATTAAATAGAAATAGTAGTGAGATGAAATTCAATTTTGCACGGACTGTACTTATGCATTTTTGAATGTAATTTGATTATTGTAGGAGCAAATATCCGACTCTGCCTTGTGGAAGCTGAAAATAAAGCTTATCATAATTATGTCACCTCAGATCGGCGCTTCTGGGTAACCATAAAATTTATGTAAAACATATTAATAAAGGTGTTGAAAGACCGTAAGATGAATAAGAACTATTCTCTTAATAACATAAATAAATAAGTAAGTAGAATAATAATCAGCGATTTTTTTCATTTAATTTAAATTATATACATCAGTTCTGAGACCTTAAGTTAAAGATTTTAAGTTTGTCACTTAAGAGGATGGAATAGATAAGTTATAATGAGCCATCACAATACAACCAAACCACTTCATTTTTGAAACTTCCCCTTTATGTCACGTAACAGAATTGAAATCATGATATATACCATCTTTTATTGTGTATAGGGATTCCCTATTTGCCAAAACTCAAACCCTAAATAAAAAAAGAGAATGTTTTACATGTAGAAGCTATAAATAGTGTAATAGAAATTAACTAATTAAACAATGTCTCGAAACTTAAATATCCATAAATTGCTATACCCAAGCCTAAAGTCAACATTAAATTGGCAAAATAATTAGACACCGAATTGATAGTTATTTCTGAGCGCCTTGCAGACAAACTTCAATCACATGACAGGAACAACAAACTTAAAAGATTTAACTAAGAGAGAAATGAATTATATGGAAGCAAAATGTTGACTTCAACAGGGAAAGTTATGAGGCCAACATTTACTGAAAATTACAGCTTGGTAATGAATTGATTCACTGACTGTTATAAACGTCGTAATTACAAGTAGCACGAGAGTTATTGGTGCCGGACCTTATTATATATATATATATATATATATATATATATATATATATATATATATATATATATATATATATATATAGCCGGAGTTATTGGATATATATATATACTGCTGTTTGTAGAAAATGCAACACCATGAAAGAATCATCAGAATCAAATGAAATTTAATGCAGAAACGACTTGTACTGATACAAATAAATGATGAAATTTTCAAAACAAAAGAAACAAATTAAGCGTCCGAAATCAGTATTTGGTGCAGCCACCATGCGCTGCAATAAGTGCTGCTATACGACGTGGCATGGAGTCAAACAGATGTTGAATATCTGCTTGAGGAAGAGAATTCCATATCGCTTGTATGCGCAACCAAAGTTCGTCTTTGGAAACTGCAGGACGCGGATCACGAGCGAGACGCCGACCAACCCTATCCCACACGTGCTCAATAGGCGACATATCCGGTGAATAAGCAGGCCAAGGAAGAAGTTGCATGCGTTGTGCTGAACAGAAGTCTCGAACAGTCCGCGCAACATGTGGGCGTGCATTATCCTGCTGAAAGATAGCTCCAGGGATGCCTTGAAGGAAAGGAACGACTTCGGGCTGTAGCACTTCACGTACGTACCTGTTGCTATTGAGATTACCCTCAATTCGTATCAAATTGGATCGTCCATGATACGAAATCGCACTCCAGACCATAACTCCGGGTGTTCGACCACTATGTCGTTCAATAATACACTCAGGAAGGCAGCGTTGACCGGCATAACGTCTAACACGAACACGGCCATCATGGGTCCACAAATTGAAGCGTGATTCATCTGAAAAGACAACTTGGTGCCAATCAGCTCGCCTGTCTCTGTGCTCAAGAGCCCACTGCCGACGCAGCCGTCGATGATTCGCCGTGAGGGGAATCCTGTATAAAGGCACCCTTGCACGCAATCCACGGCGCAGCAGACGACGACGAATTGACGAAGCCGACAATTGTACACCTGTAGCAGTAGACCAACGTGCTGCCAGCTGCCTGGAGGAAGCTGTGCGATCATTCACCGCCATGCGGAGCAGGTGTCGATCATCGCGCTCTGACGTCACCTTCTGTCGTCCAGTGCCTGTTTTTCGAGTTGTTCGGTGCTCGTCGGTCCACTGCTTCCAAACTCGCATCACTGTGGAACTGTTCCGCTGCATACGAGCTGCTATTGCGCGATAGGAAAATCCTCCTTCTCGAAGGCCGATTATCCTCCCTCGTTCAAACTCCGTAAGTTGCTTGAATTTCTTATTCTTCCGTCGTGGAGGCATACTCAGGTCTCACTAAACGTTTGCCACTAACAAATAATCATAGACTTTTTTCAACGTCCCGCTACAGCACTTTATTTATACGCTTTCAGCATCAATTCAGAGGGCGCTGCGCGAGCCGCGCACGCGCGATGACTCTGAAACTTTATTAATTTGCATAATATCCTATAATTGACATTTGCTGCGAATTTAATTTGATTCTGATGATTCCTTCATGGTGTTGCATTTTCTACAAACAGCAGTTTATATATATATATATAAATGAAATACAACATTTTTAGAAAGTGAAAGAAAAAAATTGCTAATAGTATTGAGTACACAACATAACAACAATTTAAAAAAACAGTTGTGAAATCAATGCCTGCCTAGAAAAATTCTAAGAATTTATTAAGCTAAAAGATATTTTGAAAATTATCATGAAATTGAACATGAAAGCATGAAATTGTGAACAAAAAACTAATACGGGTATTATTAATGAAGGAAATTATTATTGAAGGAAACAATTATTGAAGGAAAAGAACAGGTAAATCAACAGATAGGAAAATTATAAAATAGTGGAATATAATATATTAAAACTGAAACAGACTGCAGATAGTTTTGTATTTATATATAATGTCTTAATATATATGTAAAATATAATTTTTTTAATTATATAAATAATGTCTACTTTTATTTTCAAATTTTTTCGATCCAGGAATCTACATCTATACCATCGCTACCAAATTACTCCACGTGGGACATGTACAATAGAAAAAAATACCTTTAATTAAGCATTTAGAATCATTTCTTAATAGTCTTTAAAATATAGAAACACTAAGGAAATGTGCAGTTCTTAACAACAATAATCAAAATTAAACTCTCATTGACTTCATAATAAACGCAATCTTTTTCAATATTCTTAATTTTATTAAAGACGCTATAAGAGTGAGAATACGATTTGATAGTATTGGAAAATGTTATAGAGTTTCATTATAAAATTTTAGTGAAAGTTTCATTATAAAATTTTAGTATTTAGAGGAGCACAATTATAATTTTACTAATATCACTAATGATCACATAAAAATTAAATGTGCTATGCATCATAATAAACGAAATTGATAATTATTACTAATTATCTTTAAGCTACTATAAGTAGAGATATGATTTCCTACATATAGAAAAATGATACATTTGCTCATAGTATGACTCAATCGAGGGTGGAAGTTACAGTCCTTTAAAAGTTTGATATTAAATTATTTCAATACACTGGAAACATAATCAGTACAATTTGTATCAAATATTTAACTTATAGTTATAGGAATAGTTATAGGCCTAGTAATAAATTCTCACAAGTTCTCCAGCTATTATTTTCAGATAAAGAGTTTTTTACTACACCCCAAAACCTCCATATTCAGCTCTTTATGCATTGCCGCAGTAGATGAACGAAATATTTTTTATTCGCTGGATTTCAAATTCGTTCTCATCAAATATGGATTCGCTAATGCTTTGCACAAAGCGATGAGAATTTTATTGTGCAAGTGATTTACAATGCTCTACGATTCATAACATATAAAATAAAAAAAAATAGAGCCTAGATTCGGAGGAAATGAGACATATAAATCACATATAGCTTTTTTATTCTTTGTAACATTTATATTTATGTCTGAAAAAGCCTTTCAAATACATATTTTTCATTATTAGGGTATAGATATATCTAAAGAGAACATGTCTGCGGGTATAAAAGTGTTGAAATCGCTGTAAATGTTCGTAATGTTCAGATATGTTTCAACAAAAAGAACCAGTGTTTTTTTTTCCTGAGTTTTTAGTATATATAGCTCAAAATTTATACACGCAAAAATTTCAATATTTAATCTTTATTAACTAAGATATTTTATTACCACCTACACTGAGAGAGAGAGAGTAAGGGTAATTTTTTTAGAAAGTAATGTTAAAGGAAAACTAATTCAGATTTATAAATCTAGTACATTATTAAATATTTATAATATATTTTAATGGTGTAATAGCAGAAAACCATTAAATATATTTAATATTCATATAGGTTTGTTATCAAATTTTTCTCCAAGAAAATATGATATGACTTCATAAATTCAGGAAAATCTACACATATAACATATATTTACAAGACATTAGAAAACTATGTTTGTAACAGTTATATGTCCTAAAGAAAAAATAACACATACTTGTTAAACCTTCATACATCATGTTTAACCTATTATCTTTTACCTTCATAAATAATCTAAATAATCAACACATTTCTGGAATTTATTTCATGATAGCTCCAAAGAGATTGAATTATGACATTTCTTATTTTTATGTATTACTCAAATAGCTAATAATTTATAATTCTTCAATTTATAATTTTTTCAGATTTGTAAATATAAAATTGTTTTTATGAACATAATTTATCTCTAATTGGATCAAATATACTCATATTGATAATATGATTATATCGGATAGTTAAGGGGCCATTATTTTTCAAATCAGATGATCAATAAATAAGAACCGGGCCAAAAACTGACCACCAACTTCAGCATATTTATGCCTAAGCATGCATAAATATTAGGTCTACATGAAAGTTTTGACAGTTTCGGAAGAGAAAGAAGATAATCCATTTTTCAAGCATTTAAAAACATTTAATGTACAATATAATTTATTTTGTATTGTATTGGTCTGTAAATAATCTAGATGCGAAGTCATGATTCAAGTGAGAAAAAGTTGCTTAATCTAATCGTCGCATGCAAATCTCTCTTAGATTTGGGTGAGGGGGACAAAAAAGGTTTTTATATAGACCAGGTAATAACTGGTGATGAAAAAAGGATTACCAACGATAACATCGTAAGGAAACGATCATACTGGGAACCCGGGCAACATGCCCTCCTCCTCCTGTAAGCTGAAATAGAGCCTGAATAAGATACCGTAAAATCTTGACTATAATACGCACAAGTGTATAATACGCATGCTTGATTTGGCTCTAAAGTTTCGGAAAAAATTAAAATTCGAATATAATAAGCACCCAAAACTTTTCAATATTTTATTTAAGACTTGCGCAAATATTTATAAATGTAATAGAAAATTGTAATAAAAAGGAAGTGAAAACGTCAAATTCAATCGAAAAAAACTAAATTTTAGCACGAAACAAACAATACTGTCAAATTATAGATCTTCATCACTTCACAAGAACACCAATTAATCTATTCTTGTTGAATACAAATCATAATTATTGGTGTCATTGTAATATGCGACATGTACTGTAAGTTTCCATTTGTGTAAAAGAACACCTGCACAGCACGCGTGTTATAATAATCTCTTACAGCTGCTGCACGTTCGTTGTACGATGCGTAAAAACAATTTTTAAAATTTTTACACGAGTATGATACGCACTCTCATTTTAAAAGATCAAAATGTGGGGGAAAAGTGCGTTTTATAGTCAAGAGTTTACTGAAATGCTACATATAGGGTGGGACGAACAAGGACAAGTAAAACGAGCTTTGAAAACTCAAAAACTGAATTAAGGGACACACTGTTAGACGTTTCCCCCTCTAAGACAAAACATTTTTTTTTTCAAAAATGGTATTTACTTATTACCATCACACTGGCAAAAAGTCATAAGTAAAGAAGGGAACCATACAACATAATAAATATTGTTAAATATATCAAAACTGTATTACTTCCTTTCACTTTTCAAACGGACAGAAAATTACGGTTGACTTGATATTTAAAAATACAAGAACTCGTTCAGTAAAACTACATTTATTCAACCGTATAAAATTCTTCATATATAGCTGAATATCTGATTTATTCACATAATTAGTGTCGCTTCATGAATAAGCAGTAGCCTATTCGAGATGGACTAATATATTAATACATTAGTAAACTTCCTGAAATACTTCGAGTTTAATTTTTCATACAATAAGACGAGGACATTTCCAGATTTCAAATGGATATTATATAATGTGATGATGCTAGTCTTTATTCTATGATGGAGTCTATTTTGTATAATATATCTGAAATTATGTTCGTGGAATAAGGATTTAGATAAAAGGTTATTTCTTAAGCAATCCACAAAATTATATTTACTTTATTTTTATAATTTTTCGTAGTGTCTGATAGAAAAAAAAATTATAATTTTATAAATATAGAGGTACAAACAAACTCCCTACACACAGACACAGCATTGCAGGAAACACTTCTAAGAAATTGAGGAAAAAAATCTTTTGAAAATATTAAAATTTATAAATGTAGTAGAATTTTAATATATAAAAAAGTTTGAAAAAATTAAATTTAGAATAATTGTCAGTTTGAAGATTACAGGTTTTTTTAAATGCATATATATTTGATGTGTATTTAATGATGGTAAATGTAATTTTTTTTTATAAATACTTAATAAAAATTGCTTATAGGATATGGTGTTTCTTTAAGTAAGATAATAGAACAAAATAACAGGCAATTATTAATCTACAACTAATAAAAAAGGAACATATATTTTCAAGATTAATTTTAATCTATGTTGAAGTATAGCATATATTCCCAAGCATTTTATACATCGCTCCTTAAAGAGTTATTAGTACTTTTAAATTCAACTATGCATACACTTCATACTAAGCAAATATTTCTCTTAAATTGTAAAAAATAGTCTCAAGCCTTTTTACAACACACACAATACATTATAATTCTATTTTAAACATTAAATAGATTGTGACGTTCTTCATGCACTGAATTCATTATACAAAACGAATGAGACATTAATTTTTTGAAAGGTGTAAAATTTAAAATTTTGCTGTATATGTACTAATTTTTGAATTCAAAAGGAAAAAAAATACTCCTGGAATAAAATTTAATAAAATATATGAAATGTGTGTAGTTATCCTGAAGGATATTAGATAGTATTTACATTTATTTTATAAGGCATGATGGGGATATGCTATTTAAATAATAGTTACATCTTTTTTTAAGTAGACCGTCTGTATACATATATTCGTAAGTTTTCTTAAACATAATGAAAAGTTACAGACCCATAGCCCAAACATATTTTCCTTTGAAGAATGGAAATTTCGAAATTTACATAGAGGACATTCCAGAATAATTCGATATAAAAACCAACGTTTTTAAAAACAATGTTTTTATATGGTGGCAAAGTTTATTAGAGAAAATTATTGAAATATTAGTCAAAACTGTTAGTTATTTTTAGCTTTAAAATTTACTTAAAAAGAGACATTTGTGAGCGTATTAAAAAATTCATAATACTCATAGAATCAAAACATGCATTGGAAAGTTTGTAAGTCATTCTATTAAAAAAAAATGGGAACCAGAATTCAGAAAAAATTATTGTGATAAGACATGGCGCCAAATATTGGAAGCTTTCTTTCTTGCGAATGATTACTGACTAAAAGTCAGCAACTCTTACTATCTCGGAGATAGAAAAGGGGAGATAGTATCTCCCCTTTGTGAGTACAAAAGTTTTACGATACCTCTTGCGGCGTGGGGAGTGCCCTGCATTCCCAGAGGGGGAAAGAAATATTTTCCTCAATCCTAAAAGCGCCGAGAGGAAAGAATATCTTGACTTATTAAAATTATTGAAATATTAGTTAAAACTTGTCGCAAATATCTAAATATTGCATTGTTAGGCGAGTACAAACGATTCCCAAAATTTCAAAGCTCTAGCTTGATGGGAAGTTGGTTAAATTAACGATCGAAAATTTGATGACACACACACATTCACACATACACATCAAGTGAAATTCAGAAAAATGTTTTAAAAAAAGTTCTCGATCACTTAAAAATTCAAAATGTAATACATTTTTGAAAAATTTATAAATTTATATACGTACATAAAACACTATATTTTTTTTGTCGTTAAAAACCTAGAACTGCGCGTTTTCCTTCGCAAGTAGAAATAGGATTACACTCCTCAGTTTGCAGCAGTTGGAATTCAGGATCAAGACACACTCGTGTAAACGTGGCATTACAACTAGTTATAAGACTTTTCCACTAACTGAAGCAAACGACAGCGAATTCTACTCCCAAAACTCTGCGTTTGAAGGCATTGTAGTCATCTATGTTGAATAAAAATTCTGAGTATCAGAAGTTCAGAGTTCTTACTTTTTGAACAACCCTCGCATCTATTGATATTGACCGAGAATGACCATCAGCGTGTTTTTTAGTTACGTCGCAACAACCCTAAATATTTTTTTGATTGTCTACTTTCTCGATAAATTGTTCCAGGATGCTGCTGTCACTTAAGAATATTAAGCATGCAAGCCATGCACGATTTACAAACACACACACGAAAAGGATGTATATAAGTGAAATATAATTGAAAAGGATGGAATTAATAGGAATAATTGATAACAAGAAACCAGTAGATGTTTGTGAATTGAAAATTGGAGTGAATTACTGTAGTTGAAAGTTAACAGATGAAATTTGTTAGAAGTGACTCCTAGTTAGAATAAGTGGTTATAAGAGTCGAAACCGTTGTATACTAGAGTGCCTGACTCTAAGCAAGTGAGTTGGTAAGTTAGAGCTGTATTATTTAATTCTAAGCAAATATTCATGGACATTGAAACAGATTTGGGAGGGAAAGCGACTTTTCGCAATCTGTGTACACTGACTCTATTTGTATTTTTTTAAAGCCTCTTCAGTTTTAATTGGAATTTGAATAATTATTTAATTAAGCTTTACGAAGGTTGAATATTTAAATAAGGAGGGGGATGATGTTTTAAAGTAAACAACTCTGAGAAGCTGAATGCACCTACTAGCAAATAACATTTTCTTTTGAACGTGCTAAAACCAATGAGTTTGATTCCAGATTCTTCTACAGTTCCTAGTTACATATAATGGTAGTGAATGCTTGTAAAGTGGAACATCTCATATGATGTGGTGTGAAAATTTGGAGAGTTAAATAACGTTCATATGCCGTCCTCGTTTACTTAATAATGGAATAACATTGCGAGTTCGGCCCCCAACAGCCCTCGGGTTTCTATATTATGATTTTAATAAGCCAATCTAATTCGAAACGACGACATGCAAATAAATCAGTGAAGCTTTCTCTTATTTGGCTGAGATCGATTACTTTGTACCTAAATAAACTTAAAGTAAAAATGTCTCCTTTCTTCGCAAGGGATTTTTTAACGAAACTTGGAATCAAAATTAAGAATAGCTACCTATGATTTAGGTAGCTTACCATGAATTTACCGTGAAACTACTAACCCCAATATGGTAATTAAATCAATTTATAATGCGGTTAATATTAATAACTAAAATCATTGCTCATTTGATAGTAGTACAGGAAGTGAAAGGTGATATTGACTCAATTGATTTCCATTTGATTGATGGCATACTACATCAACTCTCTTCGTAAAAAGTACCGAAAGAAATATTCGAGAGCATTAAAGGGGAAAAGGATTTCTAGAAGGGGCATTGCCAACATTTCTGCAATATATAAATAACTTTAATATACAGTTTATGCACAAGGATGATACAATATGTAATCGCACGTAATTTTTTTTTTTTTTTTTTTTTTTTGCGCAACTCTTTTGTCTTTTAATTTAAAGAAAATATTTAAATCTTAAAATATAAAATATATTAAGTTTAAATTGGAATTTTGTGAATTCTTTGTGATTTGATTAGTTGTATGATATTTTTAAGGACTGATTTTTAGTATATGATTAAAATAATTTAGGTGCACTTGAAAGTAACGCAGTCACTCTCAGAGTTTTTAGTATTAACTAATTTTAAAATTTATCAACAAAAGACTTTATAACTTTGAAAAAGAAGTTAAGAAAAATCTATAAATTGTTTCGAGTGAATTTTGCTAAGTTTTCTTTCTCGAGGACACAGTTATCATTGTTTGTGTGACTTCCTATAATAGTCTTTTTACTTTGATCCGGTGAGTTTAGCTCTTTAGGGATGGTTCAGGAATAGAAAAAAATGTAGTACTCCGTTTATTGTGTCAGGTTTTTAAAGAGTATTCAATAATATGTAATTCTTAATCTCAAATCGTTTACAATTAGTTTCTGAATTTCTTTATTTTTAGAAGCCTATAACTGCAGAGTAATAAGCCTCTAATGGCCGTATTTCCTTCATAAATGCCTGTATAAGTGTCAGACATATATGCGAACATTATTTGTTTCATATGTTTATTATATTTAATATTATGCTTATTCTATTTTTTGTCGTAATATTTTCTTCTTTTTTTATATCTTGGTCAGCATGTCATTATATAGTCAGAAGAGTAAAGTAACTGGAGTCAGAAAATATGAGTTTTAGTTTCTTTTCTAACCTATTTTTGACTTTTTTCAAATAGAAATAGTTCTTTTCATAAAAAAATAATAAAATTGTGTCATTTTCCCTTGCACCTTTTTCTTAAGTGAAGTTTTACTTAATACCAACGGATTTATCGAAAAAAAAATAAGAAATTGGTCTTAAACTATGTTTTCCTAAGAGAGCGGTGCCATTATATGGTGGCAGCAATATTCGAGTGAATGACGTTATCAATCTTCCTAGTTATGTCTTTCCTAGGAGACCCAAGCTTACCCATTGATTTTGTTCCCCTTCTATTGGCCTTCCCCTTGTGGCTTACATAGACAGCATTTTAGTAACGTTATCCACCGCAAAATTGCAGCCGCCAGAAAACGGTCTCTGCTTTCCTAGGAAATCATAGTTTTACTTCATTCACTGACCATATTACCTGAAAAAAGGAATGTTTTTGCTCAAAATTAATTAAAGAAAAAATTTAAAATTAAAAACCAAATTCTCTCTTTTAAAAACTGAAATAGTATAATAGGGTAATACTTACGCGTATTTCAAGTTACTGATCTTCTTTACAGTCATTATAATTTCAGTTTGAAGTAAGAATGGAAGTATTACCTCTAGGAAATAGCCTTAAAATTCTATTATATATGATATAGGTTGTTAAAAAGGAAGAAATAAATCGTAAACTAATTAAAGGGCTTAGTTATATACAAACTCAAATCATAAGTATAAAATGCTAGCGTTATTAATATAAAAACTGTAGTGCAAATTTAGAAAAAAATTATCTTCATGAATACATGTTAAAAAAAGTATATGGCGAAAGTTATTCTTCGATAAAAATATATTCTAATTAATACAAATAGTGATTTTTATTACAATATAAACAAGAAAAATTAATAATTTTATGTTTTCAAGACTGATTTATATCTTTCTTTGTATTATACGTTTTTATTAAAACTTAATTAACTACAATGAATTTACGAAAAATTATTAGAGCGACATTCTAGATATAATTGAAAATGCATGCTAAGATAAATATTTAATTTCGAGAAAAACTAAACTATATACCCTTATAAAGAAACTTAAAACTCTTGATATATTAAAATCTTTCAAGATATTGTGTAGAATATTTACTTTTATGAATTTTATTGAGAAGTTATAATACTGCTAAACATTTTGATGTATGTTTACGTAAAAATTGTAATTACGCAATTTCTATAGCAAAATTGAATTGCGAAATAAGGGATTGAATGGAATAATTTATTTTATTTCTCCTTCATTCTAAGATTTCATTCTTTCTATTTTTATATTACTTTCAGGAATGATAAATTTCAAAAAGAAGGAAATCATTGCTTATTTTTCACAAAAATAATTTTCATTTAAAAAGAAAACATTTGAAGAACACTTTCCTACTTTAAAATTATATGCATCCCAGTTTACAAAATTATTTTGTTTGAAAAAGTATTGAAATTTTTATAAGCACTTCCGGGTTTTGGACCCCCGGAAAGCATAGAATGTGAAAATTGATATGTTAACTCTGTAGGGTCTTAAACCCTTTACTTAGGTGTGATGAGAAGTTTGGTAAAGGGGGTGCCACATTACGTGTTACCTATGTCCCCTGCAAATGATATAAACGTACGAGGGTCACCGCCAATAGCCCTAGTGTTCGTCAAGTATAAACGTCAATGGGTCAGTCAGTCAAATAATTCATTTTTCATGTCTCTTATATCCATTTTAATGAGGTTGTGGTAGGAAAGCCGCGGTAGCCTAATGTCCATGGTCACGAACTCGTGGCTAAGTTGCTTTTGTCCAGTCTTGGGATTGAACCGATTGCCACTAAAGACCCATCGTATAGCGAGCTTCGTGCTCGTTATATCTGGTCGAGGTCCCATGCCGTCCTACTGGCGTGATAAGAAGTTTGGAGAGGGAGATGTTAAGTGTAAGATATTGTCCCCATCATTAAACCGAGGTTAGAAATTACGAGGCCTTCGAAAATTACACTTGTATTGTTCCTAATTGCGACTTTAGTAAGCAATCAATCAATTATAACACGTGGTCGTGGTAGGTGATGGGATATGATCGCAAACTCATGGACGGCTGTGTTTAGTTGAGTCACATGCTGAAAAATTCATTGAAATAAAAAAAAAACTATTATATGCTGATACACACGTATTTTTCATCTGCTGGTACTTAAAGTCCTTAAGTTTCAGCAGCGAGGAATTATAGGAGAAAAACATGCCATCTCAGATTTTATCTTTGTCACTTGACTGTGGTAAGAATAATGAGGTTTTCTGTCAATAGCATTCATATCAATAATGACTCATTTATTATCTTCCGCACCGCTATATAGGAATGTCTAAAGACTCAGTTCCATTTTAAAAAAATCATGCTTGTCTCTATTATTCAACCTGAATGGCTCTTAGGGGAACCAAATCTACGAATAACAATAGCATCACTTTTCATGAACCAATTAACATGGCTGCATACCACAACAATCTTGATGTTTATAAACAGTTAAATGGCTCGTAAAAAGTATTTTGATAGAAGTAAGGTGTTGAAGGAAATGTGTTTCATGTAATAATTCTCCTGCAAATTTCTGTCTGTTTGAGAAGTGAAAGAAAATAATTTTTCATATATTTAATAACATTTATCGTACAATATAATTCCCGTTGTTACTTGTGACCTTTAGCAGAGTGATGTTAATTTATAAAAAATCAATTAAATCCTTTCTTAAAAATCAATTGTCTATACAAAGGAAAAACTTTGGTAGTGCATGATTAGCATCTGGTTCAGTTTTGATTTTTTTTTTTCATTTAAAAAAATATAGTGTGAAACAGGTGAAAATGGATGCGTGCTAGGTCTGAGGAGTAGTAATAAAACATCTTAGCTTAGCTCTGAGTTTTGCAAATGAATCGCTCAATCAACATGTGGTTTAGCATTATCATGATGCAGTATGGTGTGCTTCCTATTCAACATTGCTGGCTTCTTTTTTTTTTGTTTAAATCATCCATTTTCTGACGGTATCTTTCCGAATTGAGCTTTTTCGTTAAGTTTAAAATTTCGTGAAGATTTTTGGATGTTCCACTCTATTTTCAGTTTTCTCTTATTCAAGCTCAATTTCGGCTTTGTTGTGGAGGAAGAAGATTGCCCGATCTCCCAGTAAAGGATCATTTCCTTATGATGATTCTACAGGGAATTTTTTTCATCATCAGTTAATACCTGTTCCAATAAGGATTCACTTTTTATTCTAAAAAAGCAGATATTTGCATATGATGACTCCATAAAGCGAATTTTTCTCACATTACTCATGAGACTATCATCTGGAAGATTGTTTTTTGCCAATCTTAGTGAAGGTGGAAATTAAATTGTAGAGTAAATATTGTTAAATGTAGGGAAAATGAATTATTTTCCTTCTCTTTCCAACTGACAGAATATTCCGGTAAACCCAATATAATACGGCTTCAAAAAGGATATCTAATAAATAATGAAACAAAATATCACTAATCATATTTTAAAAAATCCATCACTCACACTTGCATTGGTCCCTGTACAATATAAATATATTCATGAAAAGCATAAATATGATTAAACAAGACATCACTCAGGAAAATTTTTCAGAGTCATCCAAAATAATTCAGCCATGTAATAACTCTTACACTTTTGGAACACTGCCGAGTTACAACAATTTATTACTTGGGACTACACGTGCCAAAGAAATTTCCACACTAGAGATTAGACCCCCAGTAGAAGAAATAGAATCTAGACGAACATATCTTTTCCAAAAGTCTCTGAAAATGTCAACAGAGTTGTTAATTAAATAACTCCACTTACCCGTAAGCTGCCACTTTAAGAAAATATGACATGGGAGGTAGCTTAAACGGCTTCGCAACTTGTCATTTTAAAGATGCTGATCGACACAGAGAAAAGAATATTGAAAACTTTAACTATAATGAATTTGATTGTCGTTGTCTGTTAATATGTGCGTGAGTAACGGGAAAATTTGAGAAACTGTAGATTAAATTCTGGTTTACCCTAACTTTGTGGGGCTTATTATTTTTTATGGTTGTAGTGTAGACCCAGTCTCATGTTCAAAAGTGGCCACTGTGGCCCGGCAGTTAGTTATGTTCGATAAATCACGTTAGTCGAATCGTGGGTTCGAGTCCTGATACTGTTAAAGGCCAAATGTATACCGGGAAAGATACATGTTAAGCTGTAGAGATTCCAAGTACTTCCATTGGCGTGGTGTGGAAGTTTGGAGAGAAAAATGTCAGCTCAAATATAGTCTTCGTCATTCGACTGCGGTGTAGAAATAAGACATTATTCGTCGACAAAACTTTTATGTAATCTCTATATAAGTTGATTCAAATGAATAAGCAATTTAATGATTGACTGATTGATTTTTTTACTTCGTATTTAAAAGCAACACAAAAGCTGTTGGTAAAAGGCCCATGGAGACAAAGCTTAATCAAAGAATTTATGAGCTACTAACCGCTCGCGAGGAAACAATCAAAAATCAGCATTTATTGGAATTTTTCTTTTACAGTAATAAAAGGTAGGAGATAATAGTACATGTTTGATGAAAACGACATAAAATAAACGTCACAACTTCCTGTTCCGTCAAGTCGAGGGTTCGAAACTGATGATACTGAAGGACCACCAAGGAGCGGGCCTAATGTACGTTAAATATATCGAGGCGCGAAGTCCTCCCATTGGCATGGTGTGGTAGCTTCGAGAGAGAGGTGCAATTCATGTGTCGTTCTCGTCACTTGACCGATGTTCAGATCTGTGAGGTCTGTCGGCAATAGCACTTGTGTTATTTCTAATTGCGACATTAATAACAAGTTCATCAAAACCCAGGCATTGGTTGGAGTGAAAGTATACTTTCAAAAGACAATTTTTGGTGAAGGTATTAAATCAAAATTCAATCTTTTATCTTTAAAAACTGTTTGAAATTTGTTTCCATCTTATTTAGAAACTGAGTTTTTCCGCTGTTTTAATATTATTTTATAGCGAATTTCTCTGCCCGAAAAGACTCTAAAAAAATACAAAACACGTTATCTGAAAATGTTACGCATCAATGAATCTGAAATTATATATATGAGTGTGTGTGTTCAAATACTTATACCTAGAATAGACAATTCTTGAGATTTTATAATGTGTAAAGTTTTTCTATATTGCAATAAATTACAATGGTTTTTAAAGAACACTTGAATGTGCAGAACTCGAATTACTATGGTTTCTCACGAAAGATTGATATTGTCAAAGTATTATTCTATTCTCTAGATAAGGTTATATTCAGTATTCTTCAGTTTACAAAATGTAATTATATTTATTTATTTATTTGAGTCTCATGTTTTATAGAAAGTCTTAATTTGTACTTATATTTGTACAAAATATCTTTTTGACAGTTAAAAATATTTCTTGGGTGTTTTTCTTATTTTGAAAAACTCTTTAAGATCATACAAAATACACTTTAAGTTAAAATTTTACGTTAATTTAAAATATTTCTTCTAAGGTGTACTTAACATCAGCGTTTGAAAGCGTTTTTCCTCCCTTAAACAACTTTAATTAGGTGAAACGTGAATCTCTTTAGGTGTCAGATGCTTTAGGAAGAATGGTTGATATTGTGCCAACCAATAAGTCCAAGAATAGCTCTGTAGTGTTGGATGCGTGGTGGCACGCATTGTTATGCAATAAACAAACTCCATTAGGTCACATTACCTTCTTTCTTTCTGTATTGTCTTCCGTATTTATTTATGGTGTCTCAATATTGCATAGAATTAATTACTTTAACCTGACACAAAATTAAACAAGGAGAAATTTTTAACTGTTCCGTAAGAAAATGCCATTATTTTTCAGGCCAAGACAACGAAATTGAATTTTTTTTCTTCTTGATTTACACTCACGAAACCGTTTGAGTACAGTTGTACGATTCATGACTCCATCCCTGCAAATATTTTTTATCACATTATAAATCAGGAACGGCCTTCGCGAAACTAAACCCGATAACGCTTCTTAACTTGCAGCTTCAAAATTTCGGATCTGAGACACTCATTTCAACATGTCAGTACAACATGGAATTTCAACCGATTCTTACCAAACGAATATGCTTTCCATTCGGCAGCTTTTGATCTTAGCGGTCTTCTTAAAAAAATTCTCTTAATACCTCAGAGGATCAGTTCTCTTATGTACTGGAAACCCTCGTAGATGTATACAAAACACAGTAGAAATTTTAATTGCTTCATGTTTCCATTTTAATTGCTTCACATTAGAAAGAATTCAGAAATGTAAGGTCAAGTGATTTTTTTTTCCTTTTTACTCTATATAATTCTGGTATCTTCATAGAAAATTTGAAATCATAATCTTAGAAGAATACTCTCTTTACTAAGAATTGTCCTATAATTTGCAAAGCTGTATTACCAATGGAAAAAAAAACACCAATAATATTAAGACTTGTAGCAAATTTCTACAATTTATTTCTCTTGAACTCCTTAATGTATGAAAATGCCATAGAATAACCAACAAGCAATTTCCTGATCTACTGTTGCCGCATTAGTCTATTGAACACGGTAGCGAACTCGCAGCCGAAGTTGTTTCGATCTGTTTTGGGTTCGGTTATAATGCCAATGAAGACCTGCCATGCAGTGGGACTGGTGAATTTAAGTTTGGCTAAAACCCACCTTATTTTGTAAGGATAGTGAGAAATATGGAGAGAAAGGTACCAGCTCAGTTGTTGTCATCGTAATTTACGGACATTCAAAAATTATGAGGTCCGTCGCCAATCCCCCTTGTGATGCTTTTCAGTACAACACTAATAAACAATCAATCAAATCCATGTCACACTACTTCGAAATTTTTTAAAAAAAATTAGCATTGCTTTTTTAACTCCAAAACTGTCTTATTCAGCGAAATTTGTTTATTACAAATGAATTATACGCAAAAATATGATAGTATTCACAACATATAACATTATAGAAAAAAATATATGTAAAGCTAAGAAACGAAAAAAAATTATATCTTTTCTTGGAAATATATCTACACAATTTTGGGAACTTCCCTTCTTTGCAGATGAATAGTCTTCATTACCGAAAGTTAAAAAAAAGAAAGAAAAGAACAAATTCCTAAGTAGAAAATCCTCCCCAGAAGAAATAAGCAGTCAGCAAAAGTGAAATCCCCTGGAAATCACACATCTTTGTTCTTCTGCTGATAAAAAATAATAATAAAATCTAAAATAAAAAAAACAATAATAACCGTTATATAAAGAAATGTTAGTTCGAAGAAATATACCACGGCGGGAAGGAAACTGGAATTAAAAGTTTGGAGGGGCCTTTTTTTTATTTCCCGTCCTAAATTGAGTCGGACTGGAAAAGGAAAAAGTTTTTGTTAGAATGTGGCTTTATTTCTCTTTCATCGTCACAATTCTAGTCTCGATATAAAGTATCACCGAATGTTGAAATGTATTTTGAGCACGTTTTGTTTTCGAACAAAAGTTTAGTAAAGTGACATTGTAAGGGTGCAGTTTTTGAAAAAATAAATATTGGGAAATGTAGAATGTTATTTATTTTTTCGATTATTAGAATACCACTTTTAAGATTACGAATCTGAATGTTTTTTTTCCCTCCCAAATTAGGCTAATTTTAGTCTGCTTTAGAATAACATCATAAGTTTAATAATAATGTTATTATCTAAATTTTATAATACTACTCTCAAATTCATCATTAAAAATATCTCAATCCCAAGAAATAATGTTCCCTGTAGGCTGCAGTAGCCATGGTCACGAGCTCAAGGCGGACATTGGTTCCGTCGAATCGATGATTCATATGATTGTGATTGCTTATTAACGCCACATTGAGAAGCAACATGAAGACTATTGGTCAAAGACCTTGTAATTTTGAACCTTGGTAAAGGGATGAAGATGAAACCAAGTTAGTGCCGCTTTCTCCAAACTTCCACACCAAGCCAATAGGTGGAAGTGGAACCTAGATCTGATTTAACGAGCATTCATAGTTATTATCCGGGTATGCAAAAAAAAAAAAAAAATCATTTTTCAAACTGATTTAATTTCAAATGAAGCAAAGGAGGAACTGGACACTTTTATTGTGCAATATTCATATAGATTTATACTATATTCTCAAGAAGTTTTAAAGAAATCTTAAATGTAAAGAGATATAAAGAGGACACTTTTTTTTTTCGAAAATTGATATTGTATCGCATGTACGATTCTGAAGCTCAACTATGATCAAAATTTACAAAAGTAATTTTATTTAATAGAAAAATATTAGGTAAGGATGTTATACATACATTTTTTAAAAACTTTATAGAGGAGAGAAGAAAAGATTTAAATACAATTATTTAGAAAATTATGAAGTTTTTTTAAAAAATAAAGTTAAAATCCATATAACTTTTTTTTCTGTTAATAGTTTTTCAAAAAATGACGTGTAATTCAAAGAAATTTATTTTGAAAATGTGTATAAAATTTCAAATTAATGTGACAAATAGTTTCGAAAAAATCCATCGCGAGAACTAAAAAATTTTTCTTTGAGAAAAATCAAGTTAAGGCTCCCGTCTAGCCGCCATTTTGATTTCGTGGACGTAATGTTAATCCTATGGAATTTTGACTTTAATTCTCACATCTTTATTATTTGTTCTATTTGAATGCAATAAAGTGCATCTGAAAGAGAAAAAAATAATCTATGTTTCTGTGGAATTACTTTTTTCCTCCGATTTTTAAAAATATTTGAAATTTTTTTTTAAAGACCAGAAAACTCAAAAACGAATGATTAAAATAAGAATAAAAATATTTTTAAAAATCGGAGGAAAAAAGTAATTCCACAGAAACATAGATTATTTTTTTCTCTTTCAGATGCACTTTATTGCATTCAAATAGAACAAATAATAAAGATGTGAGAATTAAAGTCAAAATTCCATAGGATTAACATTACGTCCGCGAAATCAAAATGGCGGCTAGACGGGAGCCTGAAAACTAGTTAAACAAAGTTTAGTTTTTTCTCGATGATCCTGGAAGTTTAGTTAGTATATTTCAGAAGCGAGGCTATAGCATACTTTATTTTTCAAAAGTTCAAAATATTTGAGACTTAAGGTTCCTGAGTCTCCTTGAAAGTTAGTTTACGTCTATGAATACAGTGAAACTTTTCAAAACAAAAGATTAAATTGTAGAGTTTAATTAATGCATTGAAAAATATTTTTTTTTCTTCTTCTTTTCTTTTTTTTTATTGTTAAAATTAAAGAAGCTCGTATCAATAATTTCATTGAATTATTATGTAACATTGTAAATTTAAAATAACATGCTCCATTAGCAAATTATTATTTTTTTTTTCAAAAAAAAGCAGAATCGAACATTATTTGTGTTAATCTCCCTAAATTACTGATAGGACCTCTTTTAGATAAATATGACATTTGCAAGCCTGAGGAAACCGAATGATCTTAATGTCCTGCAATGGAGATTCTCATCTGTGGAAAGCCTAGCTGACGATCGCCGCAACGTTCTCATTATCATTTTCTTTTTTCAACTTTCCTGTTACTTCATCCCCATTTTCTTCTCTTCCAATACCGGTGACTATAGTAGTTCCCATATTAACAATTCCTAAGCTTACTATGCAACAACATTGAATTTTAAAATAACTATTTTTATGCTTGTGGTGAAAGGTACCCCCCCATCTACCAAACCAGAAAAACGCAAAAAAATGAGATTACGTGTACAAAAAGTGCACAAAATTTACGTGACACAGGTGAACTCGTTTGCGTATATTTAAGGAAATGAGTTTTAAAACGCTGTGATCGACTTCTTGCATTCCGTAAGTTGTTAATACGACAATATTTAAAGTGTCTATTGCATTGAGATTATTTTCAATCACTTTGCTCTTTATATATCCTCTCAGGAAAAAGTCAGGGAATACTTAGATCAGGCACACGATATTCTTGATTCAAAGAATATGGTACAAAACTTTATTAAGGTATTGAAACCAGGGGCACGCGTCAAAATTCTTATAGACCATCGACTTATCTCAAAAAATGTTGGGTATGAAAATAAAAGTTTTAAAATCCGTTGATTTTGTTTAGTAAAATCACGAATCTTTGGTTCGGGAACTTTAACTTTTTCGTATATTACAGTTTGGTATCGATCACAGATCCGTGTTTTCTCTGTAAAATTAAGGTACCCGGCCAAATACAAGCCATGAGTGCAAAAAAAGAAGAAGAAGAACATTGATTATGTTATAGATTACTATATTAATAAAATATAGGGGTTTTAACTAACCATTATTTTAATTTATATTCCATGTAGCCTAAATTACAATCTATGAAATTAAGCTATATTGATTCCAATATCGTTTATGAATCATTGTATGAATTATATTATACAGAATAATTAACGCCTATAATTTTAATACATAACCAATATAATCTGTAACAATAGGTGATAACCATTATTAACCATTTTATTATAATACTGTTATAGAGTTGATATTTAATTTTTCCTGTTAAAGTGAAAAATTGCATTTCCATAAAAATATTCCGAAATTTTAAGAACAGCTCATGTTTAAATATGGATATTCGTGTCACAACCAAGAAAATATGTTATAATACTAGAATTTTATTTTATTTCACAGAAAATGTGATCCAAATTCAGGCTCTTTTCCGGAGTATTAGGATAAAACAGCCATTATACAATACAAAATAATTATTGCAATTACAACCTTGTTGTCGCACAACCTTCCTTACACCATTTCATTCATTTTATTCGTTGTTTTATTTTGAAAGAAATGTCTGCCTTGATACATTTAGTAATCGTTATTGGTCAAATTCTTATCAAAAACGCTCTTGGGTTACAAGTAACAATTATTTGATTTTTTGGTATTGCTTAGTTAGCCGTGCGCAAGCGATAAATTGCCAAACGTTGCTACCAACCGCAAACGATATATTGCAAACTCCAGCCATTTCCTGTCGTTCGTCCTCGTTCGTTATATTTTATGTGCCGTCGACAAAGTTTTACACTTGGCGTGATTTGCTCCTAGCTAACCGAACAGTACCGCCTTTTTAAGACAAACAATATCATTCGTCAGATTCTTATCATAGCGCTTATCGTGAATGTGAATCATAATTATTTTATTTTAAAAGTAGACAAAGATTTAAATGTTTAGTGTTTGGTTGCAGACCTTGAACCCTTTTATAAAAAGCACAGTCTTCTTTAAATTAATTTAATCAGTTTTAAAGATATTTTCTTTTCATGGATTTATTAAATTGCATAGGTCGAATTGGTTTCAAATTATAATTATTTTACTTTTAAAGTTCAGTTTTCTCGAGAGCCTTTAATCAATTTTATTGGTAATTCAGTTTTTAAAGCATAAATTGTTTGGTTATTGAAATGTTTCTACCTGCCATCAAACGATATATTGCTAGCTCGAGTCATTTCCCGTCAATTGTGGAAGTATTTGTGCATATTTTGTGTTTTGTTACTAGAACTGTACGATTGGCGAGATTTGCTAACATTCTTATTAAAGAGCTCATTGGATGCAAGTCACAATTATTGTACTTTTAAAGAAACGCCTCCTTTAATGTTTTTAATCAATTTTATTGGTCGATGTCTTATCAATTGGATTGTCTGATTGGTAGCTAGTTACAATTATTTTTTTTAAATACAGCCTTCTTTAATGTATTTAAACATTTTACTGGTTGATGTCTTATCAAAGGTCTCATTGGTTGCTAGTTACAATTATTTTTTTAAATACAGCGGTCTTTAATGTATTTCAACATTTTATTGGTTAATTTGCTGTTGCAGTACAGCCTCCTTTAGAGTTCTGAATTAATACTATAGATTATTTTATTTTTAAGCCAGAGCGTACACTTAGTTCATTTAATTCAATTTTAGTGGTTGTTTTATTTTTAATACAGCATTTAGAGCATTTGAACAATTTTATCGGTTAGCCATTGATCAAATCGCCCATTGAATGTAAGTCACATTTATTTCAAGCAATGTCGTTTCTAGTGAAATCCATCTTTGTGATTGGACTAAATAATGAAAAAGAAAGATTGGATTCGGTTGGTTGGTTGGATTTATTAACATCGCACTAGAAGCAACTCGAACAATGGACTTCGTTATACTGAACTTCGTTTTAAGTGACGATGGATTGGATTTGGAAATCTATAAAAATATTTTTGATTTTTCATTCACAACACAATAAGGATTTATTAAAACTTCGCACTATCATAATTCTCACAAAGGTACTGACAATTATCCAAATTTTTCCGTAAATTTTACATGAAAAATGTGTTGCATATTTTTGCTTTAACGAGGTAATTTCGTACACAACTCCTTCATAGTGTTGAATATTTATGGAATATTTGAAAATATTTATGCAATGAATAATCGTATTCAGACTGGATTTTAAACACAAACTTTTCGAAGCAATCGTAACCTAATTTTGAGAAAAAGGAAATTGTAGGTAGAGTATTATATTTTCATATGTATTAGATAATTCTTAAACATCATCATTCAGTTTTCATTAAAATTAAATATTAATACAGATTTTGCTTAAGCCTGTTTAGCACTCTGCCTATCCAACACAATAAAAGAGTTTATTGAGATATCAAATATTAGTTCGATAACACCCGAATTCTCATATAATTATTGATAACGAAGTACAACATTCACCAGTGAACTATTACTGGTCGTGTAGAGTCACAAATTATTTCCCCCGCCAATAGCAACGAGCATTTTAGAGTAGCCAATAATAAATCAGTGGGGGTAGTTGGGAATCATAAATACGGAAACAGGGCTGAGGCAAAATATTTATAGCCAACAAGAAAACTTTGTGTTGCAGTATAACATAAACACATAGCTTAAGAATCTAGTTACAAATTATTAAATGTTTCACTCTTTCTGACTGAATTTGGACAGATAAAATAAAAGTTGACAGGTTATATACTAACTTTATTATAGTTTAGTTTAATATTAGTCATGTAAGTTCAATCGGTTTTCTTTCTGAAATTTTTAAGCAATACTCTATAATATGAATTTCACCAAAAGAACAACATTATGCATATACTTTCTGTTAAATAGAATTATCTCGGTGAATAAAATATCATTAACAGTAATTTCATTTAAAAGTATCTTATGTTTTTAATGAACTCTCAAAAATGATAATTTGCGAAACGCAAACATCCGCTATGTAGTTGTGATGAGTGCAGTAGTGCTATTTAAGCAGTTAGACATAACGCACAAATCTAACAACCATGTCGAGAAACATGGTTTTCTATTTCAAGCATATTTTCACTAAGTAATTTTTTTAAGTAATTATGGAAACGAAAAGAAATGCGGTTTTGCTTTAATTCCTAGTTTAAGATGTCTAAAATGTAATAAAAAATTACTTTTTCCTCCAAAAAAGGGATGTGCCGTTTTTATGCCACATTCACCACTGCTTTCTTCAGTGTGACTGATATTAAATATTCCACTCTCCAGAACAAACAAAAAATATTTGTATATTTTATTTGACTTATTTATTTGGGCAGAGTTATATCAAATTCTATAAGTTAGATTTACGGACAAAATGCATAGATTTTCTTTGTTTTATTTTATACTGTATCTTATCGAATACACGCATGCATTTTAGGCCTTGCCATTCAAAATGTCTTAAAGGTATTAGTACACCCACGAAGAGTATCTTTTTAGTTACATTTTGCATTTGGAAACTTTACGGAAATAGAATATAACCTTATCTAGGGAATAGACTATTATTTTGAAAATATAGCTTTTACATAAGAAGGTAGGGTCGTTAGAGTTCTGAAAAATGGAATCATCTTTAATTGTAACTTTCACTTTATTATAATATAAAAAAAAATCTACTCAATATAAATCTCACGGATAATATGTCCTCCACACGCACAGACACATACACGAACACACACATATATATATATGCATAACACTGAGATAATGTGTTTTGCAGTTATATGAAAAATGTCATTTTTAGTGCCTTTATGATAAGAGGAATTCATTGTCAAGCAATATTAAAACAGTTATAAAACTCAGCTTCTAAATGAGATAGAAACTAAATTCAAGCAGATTCTTATAGATAAGAAATTATAATTTAATATGAGACCAGAAATAAGGTATCGATATCCTGACCAAAAATTTTGTGTTGAAGGTTTATTGTCGCCTGAACGAAACTAAGTGATTGTATGATAAGTAATAATATTATAAGTGAACCGAAGTTATATAACCGAATCGCCCTTATGAAGGACATAAACAAATAATAAAATTACAATTACTAATAACCCTGCTATAAGGACAAATTATTTGTATCTTACGAGAAAATGTTTTTAAAAAATCAGACACTTGTAAGAAATTTTTTTTTTTATTCATCTTACATGAACACACATAAAATAAGCATTCCGAAAAATTTATTTTCAAATAAGCAAATACTTAAATTTTTTTTACTTCAAAATAATATTTCACAATATTTTGAGACTCATTCTACTTCTACACATTTTATATTTTTAAAAAAAAAAATTGATTTCTCAAAAGTGTTTCTCCCGTTTAAAAAAAAGTAAAAAAAAACTCCTGCACCTATTTTTTTGTGAGGTTTTCGTTAAAAAAAATTAATAATCTAAATCTTTAATCCAGGCACATATTATGCAAAATAATCAGAACAAATTTCAAAATTTTACATTGATTATCAGTATTTCCTTGGTATTTTAACAATTTATCCTCATGATAGATGAAAGCAGATCACCGTTTTGAAGGTCCTTGAAACGATTTGCATCACTGTTAAAGAAAATTTAAATAACATTCTGTATAATATAGCTAGAGTCATAAAATTTGTGCACATATTTAGAACAGTTAAACAAACAAAATAAGATAATAACTTCTTTTTTCGATGTATTGTTCAAAGGAAGAAAAAAACTACGTTCGTAACTAAATAATTACAGTGAGGCCAGAGTGATTTTTCTCGTTAGAAACATGCCTGTGACTGGGAATAAGTTTGACACCCTTACTATAAATAGTTTGTGTTCTAAAATCGATTCGGAAGTGATCATTAAGTCCAGAAAAATTGTGAAGCTGCCATACTCTTCCTTTCTTCCAAATGATTAATGTGCAAAACATTTATTACGTCTAATTACCTCAATGCTGACAGCGTGGCATTTTTTTACATGTTGGATCTTGAATTATCTGGAATCATTGCATAGTTTTAACATGTTGGATTCAGAATTGCAACAATTTGATAAACAGTAAACGTAATATGAATAGAAGGATGTGAGCACTAAAAAGTAAGAGGATGATTAAATAAGTACCACTGCTAGAAATGGAAAATGAGGTATTAGGAATGGGTAATGGGAATGAGATAAATCACTGAAATATTGCCAATCGATCGTTTTTATTTTTCACGACGCAATTCGCATCTCGAAAATTCGCCGAATAAAGAAACAACCGTTGCATTCTTTGGTGTATAAACACCTAAAATTTTGATTGTTTCTCGGTTTCCGGTGTACAATGAAGAATCTAGGTTTTTTAGAAAAACATATAGACACGAAATGCTGACAATTCGATATTTCTTGTCATAATCAAATTTGAACTTTACAAAAAAAAAAAAGGAGGGGGGGGGCGAATCATAACTAATCTATAAAACAGTGCAAATTTTTTAGAGTCATTTAAAAGACAGCATCATGCAATGAAAATACCAAATTGTCTAACCAATACCACACGTAGTTAAAAACATGTATTTTTTTAACCACTCCCTTACATTTTTATGACGTCATTTTTTTAAAGTTCTCTCCAGTTGCTTGAAGTGGTCGCGGTTGTCTAGTGTCATGGTCACGAACTCATGGCCGGCTTTGCTTTCGTCGAGTTGTGGGTTCGAGCTCTAATGCCACTAGAGATCCACCGTGTAGCGGTGATGATGTAATTTAAATCTGGTCAAAGTTCTAAAGTCTCCTATTTCCTAGGAGTGAAATTTTTGAAACAGAGGAACAATCCAGGTGTCATACTCGTCACTTGACTGAGGCTTAAAATTACAAGGTTCAAGATTCGCCTTCAGTTGCCCTCGTGTTGTTTCGCAGAGCGACGTTAAACAATCACAATCATTCAGTCGCAAAAAAATTAAATTCCATCGATGCAAACGAACTTTTTAATTTTAGTAATTATTTTTAGAATTACATAGTTTTAATTAAATATGATGTATTTTTAGTTAGCTCAAATTCAAGTTTTGAATCTTAATGGTGTTAACGAAACTTAATTTAAGACATCAGAATTCAAAATAATTGTTTTCACATACATTGATCCAGTTAATATCGTCTAAGGTTTCCTAATTCTTCTCAAGTTGGAGAAAAATTCAAAGAATCTACCAACATTAAGCAGTTTTGTTTCATATAAGTCGAATTTGTTAGGTGAAAAGTCAGTAATTTGTTTATTTAGATTATTCTCTTAATCCATGTAATCAAAGTAGAAATAAAAATGAATTTTTTTCAGTAATGTGATAAACCCCTTTTGACTCAAATTGGTTTTAAGCTTCAATGCATAATAAATGCTTAGGCTGGTTCAAAATGAAAAATTACTTATAAAATAACTTTTCTAAAAAAAGAAAAGAAAAAGAAAAAAACATTTTTTTTTCTTTCTTATATAAACACTGAATGTGTTCCTTACGTTATGTGAACTAAATCATTGATATCTATATATTTTTCAAGAGAAAAAGGTTTTAGTTAGTATCATGCTTAAATTATGTAAGGAGAAACAAATGTATAGAATGCGTTATGTATATATATAAGTGTGTGTGTGTTTGTGTGTGTGTAAAATGCTCAAGAAAAAGTCATATAAAATCAAAGATTTTCCGAATAAATGTTCTGTAAATGATAAATATTATTTCGAGGTCCGCACTCTGAAGTTTTCAACTTGTAGCACATTTCATAAATTGAAAACTTAAAGAAAAAATTGTACTTTGGAACTCTAATTTCGCTAGAAGAAAATACATCTTCATCTTTACAAACATAGATGTCAAGCAAATTAATTAAAATATATCGTTTCCAGTAAAAATTAATATTATTTAACTTCGCTTTAATTTTCTTTTTCCATTTGTATATCACCTTAAACACACACATAAAATTTCTATCTATTCAGTAAATACCTCAGAAAGTCAAGTCATTTATACTTCATATAATTAAACGAATATTTATATCTGATTAACTAATATCCGATAGTAGGGAAGCACTTTTAGAATTGGTTTCGTGATACGATGTAATATACTTTAAATTTGTAGCAATAATTGAATACTTGAGCCTGTACTTGAAATCCAGTTTACGAGATACGTTTGAATCGCTTCAATGGATTCGTTCATTTCTAGATGAACGGATATAACAGAACTAAAAGCATCTAAGTACATCACAAATCTCTTGAACATAGCGAATGCATGTGAAAGCTTTACAGTGCCTGGAGTTAAAGCGGTAAACTTAATCCGACATTGTGTTTAGCCATCGCTTAGTAGTCAACAACACGATGTCTTTCAAAATCTATTATTGTGTTTAGGATTTATAGGAAATTATGGATAGGGTTTTCCTTAATCTGCATTCATAAATCTGTTATTATTAGGATGTATTCATTTGTCATTTCGTGTATGTATAATATGTGTTGCAGCTTTTGCGTTAAAAATGTTCATTACTGCATTTAATGTGTTTTGAATCTGCAAAAATATCTGGGACTATCTCTGAATTTAGTTTTTAAATTTTTATATTGGTTACAAAATAAATGATTTCGAATGTATAACTATTTGCTTATTTTATAGACATGCATAAATTATGATAAATGCTTTGATTGTGGGATAGCCTAATGGTCATAGTCTTTAAATCGCGGCCGCCGTTGCTCTGTCTTTCCCGTCCTAATGTCATTAAAGACCTACCATGCTGTGGGACTGATGAAATTTAAATTTGTGGATGATCCATGTTATCCAGTTGGTGTGGTGTAAAATTTAGGAGAGGGAGGTGCCAGATCAGGTATAATGACTTTTCAGATTTATGTTTAAACTAATTCAGACATTCCCTTTTCCCTTTTAAGACTTTTATAGACATTTTGTTTGTGTATCAGGTTCATTTTAATTTGTTCAATTGAGTTTACAGGATTTTAGAAAAGTATACAACGTGTGCCAAACTTAAGTCAAGTTCTGGCAGCCCTAAGTGTTCCAAACTGACAATTCGTTTATTGTACAAAGCAATAAATTTTAAAACAATTATCTTATGCTAATGATGAAAAACTTATATCATTGGATTATTCGCTAATTCCTCCTTCATTTTCTTCACCATTTTTCCTTCATTTTTATTTTCTCCTCTTTGAACTTGCTTTCGGATATTATATAAATTTTCGACTCCTTTCCTATCAATTGAAACTGAACGTATAAAAATTAAACTCAGTGTAAGATGTATAATGAAAGGATTTCAGGATATACTTAAATAAAAGTCGAAGAATTTAATATTAAGGTTAATAAAGAGTTGCAATTAGTTGGTAAAAAATAGGAAGTGTGTATTTTGTGAGTGATTATCGATACAAACTGACTTTGAATAAAGATCTTTTGTGGATTGTGATGTAATTATTTGTGATTGTTTTATCAATGTCCCTCTAAGAAGCAACACGAGGGAAATTGGCAGCGGACTTCGTAATTTTTAACATCGGTATGTACACCTGAGCTGGTATCTTTTCCCCAAACTTACACACCACGCCAATGGGAAATTTAACGTGCAACCTCCTTGCCACGGGGGGGGGGGGTTCTCAAGTCGCATCAGAGCTCAAACTCACGACTTGACAAAAAAAATCTGGTGCGAGTCCACAACTATGATCCCCAAGCTACCGTGGCCACATGATCCTTTGTAGAATTAGTTCTACATTAAGAAATCAGATTAATCTCTCCAGTCTTTTGCCTTGTGATATTACTTACTCGAAGCCGAGATAATAATAAGACTAAACTCAATTATTCAAGTTATAATTTTGTCCAGTTGAGGATTAGTGGACAAAGAGAGAGAGAGAGAGAATTATTCTGCATGAACATTACTTCTTTAACTTGAAGAGCATTAACAGCCTCTATTTAATCGAATATCTCTTCCTTTAATTGTGTGGATTTACAATACTTGGACATTTCTTTAGTAACTATTAGGCTAAGAAATAATGACGTCAGAAACAAATGAGAAGAAGGCGTCACAGACACTTCAAACATTTTGCAGAAAATGATTTGAGCTTACATTTTCAACAAATGTTCAAAATACCCAATTCTTTCACGAAGACAATGCTGAACTTGTATGCGCATCTTTAGAAACGTGTTTCAAGATGCTGGTAGTTACTTCTTGTATCCACTGAATGATGACAATTTTATGGTCGTCAATGACTTGGGGATTATTTTCATAAACTTTGTTCTTTAAATATTCCCATAAAAAGTCACAGAAGGCTGAGAACAAAGACTTGTTAACTTTGAAATGAATAACGAAACCGCGGAATCTCTGTATATTATCTGCAATGGTCATTTTACCCTTAGGTATCTAATGTGGGTAGTTGAAAATGATATTGTTATAAAAATTATCAAAACCATGAAATTCTTGACGGAGATTGTGATTGTTCATTAACTTCGCTCTAAGAAGCAACATAAAGAAAAAATAACTTTATTCAAATTCTATTTTTTCCACCAATTCATTGTTGCATTGTTGATAATTTATTAATGTCTCACTGAGAAGCATCATGAGAGCTATCAGCGTCGGACCTCGCAATCTGTAACCTCGAATAACTGACAAAGTGGACACCTGAACTCACCAAACATTTCCTTTACCCTAATGGACTTGGGACCGATTGCTTCATTACCGATTGATACACGGCGGTACCTTAGTGACAACAGGGATCGAACCTATTACTTGACGAAAACTACGCCGGCTGAGAGTTCGAGACAATGACCACTAGCCTACCGTGGCCAAGTCTTGACGGAGAAAAACATACATGAATCTTTAGATTATTTTCAATTTATTTGACATTATCTAAATTTATCTATTTAAGATAATAAATATGAGCTCATACTAGATCATCGAACTTATTTTAATTAAATTTAATTCACCACAATTACTCAGTCGATATTGATAAATATTAATAATTTATCCTAAATGAAGCCCATTAAGGGTAATATGATATTAAATGGAAACGCTTCAGTCTGTCTGTCTAAATGAATGGGAGAGTTACTTTAATATTCCACCATCTTGAGCTTAGAAGAGAACGGAATTCCACGTTTAAAGCGTACCACAACCCTACTCGATACGACTTGAAATGACTCGCTCTTCCCCCTCTGATGGTATCAATTCGCATGCCAAGCCTTTGTTAAAACACTTCAGAAACAGTCGAGAAAATTCAATTATCTGCTCGCATACGGGAAGATAATTTACAAATATATTTAATAAATGCATGAAATGCAGGGGGAATATTTATTTCAAACATTACAGGTTATTCTTATGCCACTAGGAATATTCCTTATTAAACGTACTGCATATCAAAATACTTTTTAAATTACTCTATGATATTTACAAAATATTATGTTATTACCTGATAGTTGTAATAAATTATAATGTATCAGAATTACGTTATTGTTTGAAAAGGAGTTAATGGAAATTGTTATATTTATACATATATATATATATATAATTAAGGAAAAAAAAAATATTAAGCTCTATCCTGATTTATAATAACCACAGAAGACCGATCGTGTAGAGGGAATGATGCACACTATATCTAGGAAAGGTTCCAAGTCCTCCTGTTGGAATGGTTCGGTTGAAAGTTTGGAGATGGAGCTAACAGCTCAGATGTCGTCCTCATTACTTGACCGGGTTTCTAAATTACGAGATCCGTCGCTATTTTGCCTTCGTGTTGCTTCTGAGTGCGACGTTAATAACCTATCATAATCACATATTATGTACATATAATTTTTATAATAAGAGAATGTAATATATATATATATATATATATATATTAAGATGGACCTTTCCCAGACATAGCGTGCCTCATTCCCTCTACACGATCGGTCTTCTGTGGTTATTATAAATCAGGATAGAGTGTGAAACACTCTTTATTTTCCTCAATATATATATATATATATACTTGGATCAGAATATACCACAACTTAAATTCGGATTTAAAACGTTTTGTGCTTCGTTCCGGTCTTTTATCATTTTATTCTCTGGCGGCGCGTGAGGCTAGCGACTTTCAGTATCTTTGCATTTTGGCAGACAAATTCTATCCGTTTGCATGCGGGTCTTCCTCGAAATTTCCACTCTTTCATGGCTTGATAGTTCTTGCCTTCCAAGTGCTGAAAATTTCAAAATCCACTGCATGGCTCTGCATTTTCCAAAGGGAAAATCGACTAAAACATTGAACAACCTAGGATGATGCTCGGACGTAACTTGCAAGATTCCTCATTCAGATCTACGCGGCTATGGCTGCCAAATCCGTTCGTCTCATTGAGTTACTTCAGGAAAAATCATACCTCCTTCTCCCAGTCACATATCACTTCGAATACCAACAATTTTTAGCAATTAGTTTGTGACTTAAGTGGTCGGTCACCAAAATGGTCGCCCAAGTGCAGAATTAAAGGATCTTTTTCTTAAGCTCTTCTTGGCTTGGTAGACAAAATCCTTTGCATGATACTGTTTTTTGCTAAGGAAGGGAAAACGTTGTTGCTTCATCTGGGTTGCAGCAATATGTATAATATATATAATAATAATATATATAACAATAACTAGCCAATAACTCTATATATATAACTATATGTATATATATACTATATATGTATATAATAACAATATATATATATATCCTCATTCAAATCTGTGTTTACTTAAGAAGTGGGGGAGATGGAAACTTAGCTCCGATGACTATTTATGTAGGTATATGTTGGTAAGTGGTTTTGTTTACTTAATATATATGTATATGTATATAATAATAATAATAATAATATATATATATGTATGTATATGTAATAACTCTTTCTTTCACTCATCTATATATATGTATATATGCATAATAATATATGTATATATATGACCCAAATACATAAACAAAAATGATTGAGTATCAAATGTAACTGGTGTACGTGGAACCGATTTAGCTGCATGAAAATGTTTGAAATAAGTCTATAGTCTTGACAGATACATTAAAATTAAAATAGCTCCTTGTTTTAAGGAAGACTTTTAATTTTTCTATAATGCTTAAAATACATTCTTACCTTGGTTTAAAACTTACATAAACTGCTAAATATATATCATTAAAATATTACTATGCATATTCTGAATAATGTTTTAAAGTCCTTTATAACGAATTATCATTCTGAACAAATGTTATAAAACTCAATATACTTAAAAAGGATAATCTACTAATTTAAAGTCTCGTAATATGAAAATTCCATCTTATCTCCAAAAATAAGTTAAAAAAAGTAACTAATTCGGCTTTAATGTTTATCATAAATATTAATAAAAGAAAAATTAGTTACATATAGAATCGTTAATTTAATACTCAAGATAGTTCCTTAACAACAAAACACGTATTTATTGGAGAAAAGTGGTTATATTACCACCATAAGTAACATATTATACATACAAACCATATGTATTGATTCTACTTCACAGTTGAATTTATCAGATTGCTCCTATGAACTTCTGTGGTTATATACTAAAGAAATATATATTGAAATTATACCAATTATATTTCTTGAAATTGAATTAAACAGCTACAATTCTGGTGTAAGTTAAAATTTGAATTATTCTAAAATATATATATGTTAAAATCAAATAAATTATTTTAGATTAATTAGAAAAGAACTGGAATGACAAATTGCATTCGCTGGTATAAAAATCAGAATTCTAAAAAAAATTTTTGTAAAACATATTTTGAATTAACAATAAATTTTGAAAAACATTTCCCAAAATTTAATAACAGACATCAGCAGACCTTTAACTGTTACAAATTCCTAAATATTTAGATGAAAATTATAAGGATGAATTATTTTTTTTGAAATTTACATGTTTTATTACTTCCAATGAATATTATTTTATAATAATTTATCAATTCTACTTTCTTTACAATCCTTGATCAGTCTCAAATTGATTCTTAAGAAAAATATATAAATTGCAGGATATTTTGGGTATAAGTGAAGTTTTATTTGGGAGAAAATCCCCGTCTTTTAACTTTTGCAGCAAGTTTGAATCTCAAGCGTCGACCAATGCATCTAGCATAAATAATAATTCTAGAAAATCATTCACATTATTCATACAGACTGGTCATCTATTTTTTTAAAAGTTTAAATTCTGTTCAAAATTTTCTTATAAAATAGACTCAAATTATACATAGTATCTTTAAGGATAGTGAATTAAAATAAAATTTGTTCTGCTTGTCTTAGGAAATTAAAAAACTTTATGTTAACATTTCATTATAGTCTTAAAAATACTATGCTCACACACACATAACACACACACACAAAACACACACGCACACACACACACACACACACACACACACACAC
>BMAW01038946.1:617111-627451 GCA_019974015.1 Nephila pilipes
TTCTCGCCAAATCGCATTAATAGAAACCAGAGCTCTTCCGGATTTTCCATAATTCGGGTTAAAAGATGAATGGAAAAAAATGAAACAAAATAAAGCTTACTTACAATCGGCTTCAAATTAAATAAATTGAATTTGAAACATATCTGCAGAGGATAAATATTGTCTTTGTAAGCGGTAGAAGTTTGCTTTAAGTATTGTTATTGCAATTTTTTTCCGTTAAACAATGTAGCCTTTTATGTCCGGTGATAAGAGATGTTTCAAAACTTTGTTGAATTTTTACAGAATATTTGTGAAATTCTTCTCCCTACTTTCTTTTTCTAAATTTTGACAGTGATTAAAATATTTCAGCAAAGAAAAAAAAAATTTAAACTCGTAATGAAAAAAATAATTGTTATTATGGAAATGTATTGATCGTTTCTCAAATTTAAAAAGAAAATATTCGCCCAAACTCTTTTGTATATATATATATATATATATATATATATATATGTGAAAATGTAACGATTTGGTTTTCCCATATTTTTTTATCTCATTATCACAGTGATGTCTGCAGTTCTACTCTCCAGCTAGCATTCTTCTGCTCATCAAAGATGAAACATTCTGATTCCAGCGCCATTATTTTGCAAATTTTCGTTTTATTTAACACCTTTTATTTAACAGCATATTCAAATTTAATACAAACTGACTTACTTCAAAATGAGTTATCATTATTTTTGTGATATTTCTAAAGTTTTAGTATCAGTGTGTTAGTATTTATATATATGTATGTGTGTGTGTGCATGTGTGTGTAATTGATATGCGCAGTAATGTATGTAGGCTGGAGGTTAAAAAATGAGCTTTTTACCATAGATTAATAAGGTTCGTGAAAATAACAAGAAGTTATAAATACGAAAACTGAAAGATCAGGGACCATACATAAATAACGACAGAATGTTTGAAATTTGTAAAAAAATTGAAATATACATTTTTATTCCAACCATGGAGATTGCTTGGATCTTAAAGTAATATTTGGCTTTTAAGTATTATGCAAATATTTAAATACATTAAAAGTTTCAAATTTTGATATTTATAATGAATATTTTTTAATTTTTTCTTAAAAAATGATATTATCGTATAATTACTGCAAAAGTTACTTTTATTCATTTCTGATATTTATTATTAATTTTTTTCAATCTTTTCAATATAGTTAAAATATAAATATTTTGCTTCAAATAGGTGCTTTTCATTTCTTGCAACATTTTTTTTTTTTAAATTTCACTAAATTTTTTTTCCATTTGCAAACTGAAACACAGTATGGATAAGGATTTTTTTTTAAAAAAAAATTCTAGAATAACAAGTGTTTTTAATATAAACGAAAGAAAAGACAATGAAATCAACCATGGAATTTAAATTACCAAAGTTAAAAAAAATTATTTCCGTTCAGTGAATCTTGAGTATTGTTTTCGAACACAACTTCCTTCTGTTTTCGAGAAAATGTTTTAAGTCGTGAAAACGGGGGGAAAAAATGTGATTTTTTTAAAGATACTTAACACTCACATGGGAGAAATTCATTTAAAAAGTTTCATTCATAAATTCAAAATTCTTCAAGTGCCTTTCAAGTAACCAACTATTTCAGAGTTAATATAAAAAGACGTTCTGTACAATGCCAAGTTAAGTGAATTTTCATCTAGTGCAATACTCTAAAAATATATCTTCCTTTTACTGTAAATTTACTCCGGAATCTTCCTCAATTCGGAGTACTTCATACCATACTTCCTGCAATGAAAGAAGTCTTAAGAACTTTTTTATTACCACTCGCTACGGGTCTATAACAGAAGGTGAGTTCTCGAAAAAAAGAATTTTTTTTTTCATTCCCCCATTCTTTTCTTTTCACCTAGATTTACTTCTTGGCTCCGGGTTAATCAATTGATGGAGAGAGGTCACGTGGTATTACTTCTTCATTGAAAGGTGGACATTCCGAAGAACTTATGTCGAAGATCAAAGCTCCAATTACTTCGAAGGTCTTTGAAAAGACAGTTTGTAATCCGCATCTGAGTTTTACTCCACAGTAAATTACCATGCGGTGGTAATTTAACTGTTCTTCATTGGAAACAATCTGCCTTTATTCAATAGGTTTCATTTCTAAACACTTATTGCGAACCATTTTCCCATATATGCTCTCAAATATTTGCTAAACCCATGATATATTGCTTTGATTTATACATTGAATTAATTCTAAGCAGAAAGCTTAGATATTAGAAGGAATTATCGTTTATAATTCATGTCAATTTACATCTTTATTATGAAAATAGGAAAATAAATAAAACCGTCTCAATAAGAGCTTATTTTTATAAAAATATCACCTAAAACAGAAAACTTTTTATCTGTCATGTATTAAATTCACATAAAGGATGTTTCTGAACTCCCGGGACAAACTTTGAAGAAAGGAGAAATACATATCAATAAGCATTTTCTTGTATTCCAAAGTAATGTTCGAGGTAAAAAGATTTGGTGGAAAATCAAGAAACGTAGAAGATATTATAAAAATGCTATTTATTTATGTTAATGGGTACAGTAACAAATGCCTAAAAGAGCTTCTATCTATATCAATACAGATCTGAAAGCGTCTAGAAAGTGATTGGCGTACTCCTTTCAAAGAAGTCAGGTTTTTCATGAACAGTTGCAACAGTGACTAAAAATTTTACATTGACGTCATCATCAAAGGGAATTACAGCCTTGTAGATTAGCATTTTGATAGGTTACTATATGAAAAAATTGATACTTGATGAATAACATAAGCGTGCTGGCCAAGTGACCGCTCAACCTTGCCCTACTCTTCAAGGGCTAAACATGACATTGAATTAAGTAGGCACAATAACTTCGAAATGGACTGGACACTCATCATGATAAAACCATACACATTTCCAAAGACAAATAAAACATTATCAAATAATTCTGATACTACCTCCTCCATTAATAAATGATTCATTTTGCTGGTGAGTGGCCGTGGTAACATAATAGTCATGGTTGTTAATTCGCGGCTGGCGGTTTTCGTCCTGTAGTCGTGGTTTGAGCCTTGATGCCACAAAGACCCGCCAGATGGGGCTGATTCGCGTCAAATCTATCGAGACTCAAAGACCTCCCACTGGCATAGTGCGGAAGATCTGAGAGGCTGGTTCCAGCTCAAGTTTCGTCCTCGTCACTTGACCTAGGTTCAAAATTACGAGGTCCATTGCAGAAAGCCATCATGTTGCTTCTAGTACGATGCTTATGAAATAAATCCAGTCCTGCAGTTGAATTGATTTGATAGCAATATGGACCAATAAGGAAATCATCCCTATACCAACCTATACATTAACAGAGAGCCACTCCTGGAAACATGTTAGAGGTGGTCGATATAATTAATTCCTACCATTTTTTGCTATACTTTCATGCTGGCAATATTGCTAGATTTTCATGCAGTAAATAGCATTTATTCATTTCCTCGGCATTTTTTTGTATTTCCTCGAACATTCTTCGTTTCCAATCTCACATCGTTATACAAAAATTGCTACTTTATGTACATTGTACCTCCTTTATGTGTATTCTTCATCGATGGATTTCTTATTAATGGTTGGCCCATGATTTCAGGAGCAATCCGTGTAGGATAATAAATCTTAATTAAAAACTAATAACATGCTTCTCAAAATGAATTTGAAAGAAGATGATAAGTAATTATCAGTAGCATATGGCACACTCTGATCATTTCAATAAAATGTGACAAATATTTAATATTTATGAATTTATCTGATGAAATGAAAACTATATTACCTCTGTTTGATTAATTTTTGTTCATTCACACTTGTAACATGGGCTTATTCACTTTCTTGTATTAATTTAATTTAAACACTCCTTATAATTCAATATTATAAAAAATAACACCTGAATCGAACCAAATGAAACATGATTACAAAATGAGTGTGAGTAAAAGAGGGCAATGTTGAGGTAGCCAAATAAGCCTAAATAAATAATGCTGAAACTAGTAGAAATCTAGCAGGAGTGAAAAGGAAATGAATTTGGAGCGGATGATACTTGTTTGTGCAAGAGACAAAATTTAATCTTGCAAGAATAAAGATCCGACTCTCCTTGGTTGAAACGATACATATTTTTAAGCAATACTTCGTTACGGACTCGAGTATCAGGATAGCTTAGTATTTCATATTTTGGTAAACTTGTTGCTAACTAGTTTGATGAAGTGTGAACCAGTAGAGAGCAGCTCCCTTAAATGACATAAATAAATAGTTGCTTTGAAGTGTGCAATCGTTACTTTATTTTACTAGATCTATTTGTGAGTTGACTTTAAGTTGCAAATTAAGAAGGTGGAAGAGGTCAGAAAAAGAGAAATGCCACTCATTGTTTCTAAATTAAAATACATTTTCCCATTATTATTCATATGACAACATTTAGTATTACTTCTATATTTTCATTATTTCGTGAAAGTATTTTGCAACATATGTAACAAATGCATTTTTATCAGTTTTATTATCACGACATATAAAATTGCCTCAATTTTCATAAAAATGAGCAAAGCAATATGTCTATTAATTCTGCTTCAAACCACTTTGTACCAGTAAAATATGTTAAGCTAGTTTATACTCAATCTCTTTGAAGTCGAATAATATTAAACTCTGATACTTTTTTGTTTGTTTTTTGCGCTGAACTCATATAATACAACATAAATCTTAAAGCAGGGGAAGACTACTATTTGAAATCAAGTGCGCAATAATAAAGAAAAAAAAATGTTGCTATCAAAAATAACAATTGAAGAGGAAAGAGCCTGTTGTAAAAAATAAAAAAAAAAGGGGTTGAGTCGGTCTTACATTCTGAGCGCAGGAATGGACAATTTGTTTCATGGTGTTACCTTTATAAAATAATAAAATTCTGACATTGATTGATGCAAGTATATTTATTTGAAATGATTTAATATACTGTTACTTAAAAGTCTCAAGTTTAATGAAACACGTGATCTTGTTGATCGCGTATTTCTGGAATATTGGAAAGACTACTGTAATTCCCAACTTTAAATTTTCCGATATGTCTCATTTCCTTGCCCTAATCTTAACCGCTGTTGAAAATCTTACAACCTTGAGATAAGATTCGGAAATTAATAATAATGCATTTAGTGTTCCCCCCCCCCAAGCCTTGATTTTCATTTTTAACATATACTTAGAATAGTTCCGAATGAGAGCACCTCGCAACTTGCTTGACTTTTCTATGCCACGTGGTCTAATATATGACGCAATTTTTGCAGCAGTTAGGTGAATATTACGTTTAAGGTATCACATATATAATTAAGACTTTTATCCATCAATTGCGTTTCAACACTAAATCCAGTACGTAATTATTATACGTTATACTGTTTTTTTTTTTTTTTTGTAATAATTTATAACTTTGTATTCTATTTTTGTAGTGGGAAACTTCAAATAGCTTCATAAAACATAAGAGTTCTACGGAGCAGTGATTGAAAACCACTGTCGCAGCACGGTAACGTCGGCGCTTACAAGTGCCTTGCACTTAAGCTAGCGGCTCTCTTGAGCAGCAGTAATTAAAAAGCCTTAAAATCTAGTCCAAGAGAGAGTCCTTTTTGGTCTAGTTGATAAGAGTGCTACAAAAGCGATCACGGGACTATTTTTCTTCGGATCTAGTAGTCGTAGGTTCGAACCGCTACCAGTTCCAAGGCCAAAACTTTCCCTCCACTACGGGGTAGAAAAATATCCTCAACTGTGGCGAGGAAAACCTCAACTGCCGAAGTGGTGACCCCCGACTTCAACCCTCTGTGGAAGCACAGCCTAGAACTACTAGTTGCATATACCCCAGACACAAAAATATTTGTATCAGTGTGGCTGACTAAAACAACTGCAAGTTGATAATAAATGATATTCCAACTACATTACCTATGTCAAATAGACTAGCCGCCTAAGCTAAACGCATTCCAAGATGTCATATGACAAATGACCCGATAAGAAACTCGATCTAACAGGAAGGAGATGTATATCAATTGCGGTAATGATTGGAAAATCAAACTTCTCAAAAAATATCATTAATAATATTCCTCTTCGTATCATCCCGATGAAACTGAAGGGGAGGCACATGATGAGACAGCTCACCAACGGTGATAGGAGTTAAAATTCCTAAACACCGAGCATGAAAGAGAAATTCTTTTGGCCTAGTTGATAAGAGCACTGCAATAAAGCACATAAATTACAACTAGTGATGTATCGGCGACGCAAAGTGATTCGTTACTCAACTCGAGATAGTAGGTTAATTCAAATTGAAATTTTCCCAAAAAGAAACTGAACCCAACAGGGAGAGGATGCATATAAATTACAGTAATGACTCGAAAATCGACCTTCCCTACAGACATAGTTCAGAATATTCTTCTTCGTATCATCATGTTGATACTGTTGGAGAAATATGCGGTGGCTGTCTTCGACAAAGATGACAGCCGCCTTCGACAAAGATGGCAGCCGCACTGCAAAACGCGAATGAACAATTTTTCCTCGAAGCCAGGGATCGAGGGTTCGAAATGGTCAACTGTTTACCTCACTATGAGGCATAAAAACTAATAAAAATTACTTGTTATTTAACAAAAAACATCACCTGCTGAAGTTTCATCAGGTGGTGCGTACCACCAGCATTTTAACTTGTTTAGCATCTAGAAAAAAAAAATATCCACGCAGTTGAAAATTAAAATAACCAAAAATTAACGTTTCGTATTTGAAAAAGTAAGACTTATATTGTTTCAACTCAATATTATAAACATAAATTACATAATTAATTCGATAATATAAACACAGCAATTTAAGACAAAGTTAGTTTGAGTATGTTCGCTTTACTAACTAATTTTCTGTCTGGACGTACATTATATATTGAGCCACATGACAGTTAGAGTGATAAAGAATAAAGAGCAGCAATGGCTATCTTTGTGGTACAATTTCATTTTTCACTTTAGTTCGGCGACGCTCGATAAAGCAAAGCGCTCTCAGAGTTGCCGCCCATGGAAGAGAAACATTAATCTCAGTGGTGGCGTGAGCCGGGTTAAAGTATATTTACTCTCGCTTTTTGCAAGACTCGACTCGATTCGTTAACGTTAAGCATAAGCTTGATTTAATTATTCTTAAGGCTGTCATAAGAAAAACAACTAACGAGATTATGTGAAAGCTGCTTTGTAATCCATCACTATCAGGTTAATATGAGACTTTTCAAACTATATCAATTAAGACAAAATTTCTAGTTGAGAAAAATACGGGTATTTGGAAATTTAAATCGTTTTTTTTTTTTTTAAATTTTATAGGGATTTATTTGCGGTAATATTTAAAAATTTATATTAAAAAAAATTCCATTATGTGGATTTTATATTGTTTTTTTTATCTAGATATTTTGCAACTTTTATTTTGATTGTAAATATATACTCGTAGATTTACACACTGCTAGGTCTATTAGTAGAATTGGACTGCGCTACACTGATGTGCAAAGAATATTTGTCCTGTTGTTTGTGGGGAGTAATGTAATCCAGTACTTAAGATAGTTGCAAAAAACTTGAACAAATTTTACGCTTAGCTGTAAAATTATGATCAAAAATTTTGCTTAATCTTGCACATTTTATTAATGCGGTTTTACATTTTATTTTTATTGTCAAGTTATGGAAATTATTATTTTGTATTTTCTTTCTGTTAAGACAGCTAAGATACTGTCGACGAGGAAACTCAAGCTTATTTTACACACACGCAAAGTTTAAATAAAAAAAAAATTTAATTTTTGGATAGAAGACAACTAAAGCCACATTTTAACAGGAAACATATATGTATATTTGTATATTAATTTATACAGAGAAAGTCACATGAATAAAAATTAATTGTCTAGGAGCAGTTATAATAAGTAATATTTTTACTGATATCTGTAAGTGCATCTTGAACCAATTCTACTTAATTTATAATTTTAAAAATTTGTAGATGACCTATAAGCGTAACATTTTATTCACTAAATACATTATAATTACAAAAAGTAAAATTTTGTTTTCAAATTTTAGAAATTTTATGATTCAAATGTTTTATCATTTTGATACAAATATTTTGCTCAATACTTAAGATACGTGAGTATTTATAAGAAAAAATTTATTTCACTGTGTATTAAAAAGCCTCATTTCATAATGTGAAAAATGTCAGTACTATGGATAAAGTAGATTTTGTGAAAGGCGTACCAGAATCGAAGTAAAGAAAGATAGAAGGAAAAGGGAAAAAAGGCGAGAAAAGAACCAGATTTTCAGCAAATCAGAAATACAAAATTTTTCTTTATTGCATGGCCGGTGTGCTTAATATTTTAAAATTTCTCTTTCGTACGATCTATTTATCAAGTTCTCATAAACCATATATATACAGAAACAGCGAAGCTCCCTATGTTTTGCAACAAGAACTTTTTTTAAAAAATGAAAAACTTGAGTTACCTTAATTATATCTGTATGTACTTTAAATAGCACTAAAGACTTGTGAAGAATATGCAATCATATTAATTAAATTAAATAAAAAATGTGTTTACATATATGTAGGATTTTTACATTTTGAGACGCCTTCCAACACAGTCTTTCGAGGCAGAAGCACGGAAAGCACAAGCACGAGAGGCGCAAGCACGGAAAGCGCAAGCACGGAAAGCGCAAGCACAAGAGACGCAAGCACGAGAGGCGCAAGCTAGACGTAAAAGTGCGACCAACAGAGAAAGACGTGTGATCTGATAGTTCATTAAATGTATAATCAATAGTTGTATTTTAACTTAGTAAATGCTGTTCAATAATATATAGATTAATTATATCTCATCTTTTAAAAATCCGTTTTGTTATTGAATCCAGAAAACTAGACACCTTAAAAACGAGCCATGTACCCCATTTCTGTAGTTAGGATTCTACAAATATAATCCTTTATACCTTTAAAATGGCTTTTCATAACTTAAGAAACATTTAGGTATGTCTTTCATTAATCTCACACATGTGAGTTCACCTCTCTTTGTTCTACAATTTCACTTCCGAAATTGACTTAATGGTAATACTTTAAACCGCTATAGAATTATGAACTTGGTTTATTGAAGAATTTTTAACGCTTCTATTTTTCATAGAACTAATGTTGTTTTAAAAAAATTGCTGTTCATTTTTTTTTCTTATTCCCAAATGTGTTTATTTGTGGATATCAAGCAATACTTAAAAGTCTTAAAGTTAAGATAATGTAACACTATTTAAGGTAATTTACAAATCAATACAATTATTTGAAATTGTAATTTCACAAGTAATTGCTTTCAAGATTTTTAATTTGTTAACATAATATATTTTCAACCAATTATTCTTCTCTGCAAAGAAGTAATTCTTTAGAAAATATTTGAAAACAAAGTTCTGATATTTGCCTTCAAGTTAAGAATACTACAACAGATTTATTTTCATATAGAAAACACATATTCAGAATAATATTTACATTTTTACAATATGGTTTATCAAAATTTCTTACTTGAGTATTTCTCACTAAAGGACATATGTACCTTTATCAAAAAATTATTTATACTTTTCATTTTTAAATAGCTTTATGCTTAGAAAAATACAATATATTAATAAATGAAAAATCCAAGAATAAATCTGAACCTATTTATATAAAACGAATTACAAATATTAAATATTACTCGTATAAGCAAATGTAGACACAAGAATTATATTTATTTCTTTTCTTATACATGTAACTTTATTTTTTCTTTTTTGAATTTATGAAACTGGAGTAATTATTGAGTGCTATTATCTATGTAATTCATTGTGATTTGAAGTATTGGTTTGATGTTTGTTTCTAAACCGATTTTCGTAACAAAATCCCATATACACAGATATATATTTATATTTGAGAAGGGATCTGCAAAACTTTGCTGAAAGCATTTATTTCTTTCATCAACGAATTAAAAAAAAAAGCTGTTTCTATACCACACTATTTTAACAGCTGTGAATATAAGAAAGGATAGTACGTGAAAGAACTTTACAAACAATCGTACAAATTCAACAAAGCCTTTGTTACATCTCTTATCACGAGAGCCAAATAACATGCAATGCTACATTGTCTAAAAGGAAAATGCAATAAAGCAACTTAAATCGTACTTCAATTGTTCACGAAGCAGACATACTTATCTTCTGTGGATATGATTCATATTTCATTTGTTCAACATAAAGATGATTTTGTGTCAGCATATTTTATTTCATTTCATTTTTTCCCTTTCACCTGTTAACCCGGACTAACCTAACTTTGCTCCCGACCGATATATATATATATATATATATATATATATATATATATATATATATA
>BMAW01038946.1:627461-764910 GCA_019974015.1 Nephila pilipes
TATATATATATATATATATATATATATATATATATATATATATATATGTATAATATGTATGAAACAAAATTTATTATAAGAATGATAAAAATTAAAATGCCAAGCAGCTAGTAATAATAGGCTTAAGATAGAGGAAAGGAATATAAAAGTTAGGAGAAGAATTATGAGAATGAAAGAGAACTAGGGAAATATATATTTTAAGAAAAAAAATGTCGAGCTTAAGGATTTTAAGACATTTAAATATTGAAAATATTGCGTACATTTTTCTTCGCATTAAAACAGAGCAATTCATTTAGTTAGACACTATTTATTACATAATGATAAAACTAAGAGAATATGTATTTATTCAATTAAGGATTTAACTATTTGTTCCATAAATGAAATATGGAAGATTATAATTTAGAGCATCAAGAAGTAAAGTATTGTAACAGGTCAATTGAAAAGTCCCCGGTCTACCATAGTAAAACACATTTTTTTGGCAAAATTAGTTTTTTTTATTCAATATAATTCCCTTCAAGGGTGATACACTGATTATAGCGACCCTCCAACTTTTCGATACCATTTTTGTAGTACGATTTGTCCTTTGCTTCAAAATAGGCCTCAGTTTCGGCGATCACCTCTTCATTCGACGAAAATTTCTTCCCAGCGATCATTCTTTTGAGATCTGAGAACAAGAAATAGTCGCTGGGTGCCAGATCTGGAGAATACGGTGGATGAGGAAGCAATTCGAAGCCCAATTCATGGCCATCATTTTCACTGACGTGACACGGTGCATTGTCTTGGTGAAGCAGCACTTTCTTTTTCTTCAAATGCGGCCGTTTTTCGGCAATTTCGTCCTTCAAACGGTCCAATAACGCTATGTAATAGTCGCTGTTGATGGTCCTTCCTTTTTCAAGGTAGTCAATGAAAATTATTCCATGCGCATCCCAAAATACAGATGCCATAACCTTGCCAGCCGACTGTTGCGTTTTCCCACGCTTTGGAGAGGGTTCATCGTGTGCAGTCCACTCGGATGACTGTCGATTGGACTTCGGAGTGACATGATGGAGCCATGTTTCATCCATTGTCACATATAGACGCAAAAACTCGGGTTTATTACGCTTTATCATCTTCAAACACTGCTCCGAATCATCAACTTGTTGTTGTTTTGGGTCAAAAGTGGGCTCGCGCGGCTCCACTTTGCACAGAGCTTTCTCATACCCAAATATTCGTGAATGATATGATGTACACGTTCAGTTGATATCTTTAGAGTGTCTGCTATTTTATTCAATTTCAATTTATGGTCATTCAAAATCATTTTGTGTTTTTTTTTTTGTGTTTGTGTGTGATTTTTTTAATGTTTTCGTCGGTAACAACCTCTTTTGGGCGTCCATTGCGTTCACCGCCTTCGGTGCTCATTTCACCACGTCTAAACTTAGCATACCAATCCTTGATGGTTGATTTTCCTGGGGAAGTGTCCGGTAACTCGGCATCAAGCCAAGGTTTTGGTTCAACTGTATTTTTTCCCTTCAAAAAGCAATATTTTATCAACACGCGAAATTCCTTTTTCTCCATTTTTTTCACAATAACAAAAGTTGCTTCACTCAAAATGCTATAATTCACAAACTAATGATCCGACAGCTGTCAAATTTATACACGCATCTTTTAAGGGTTAGGGCTAACTAAAAAACGTATGGATTTAATTCTAGTAGCGCCATCTATGTGTCAGGCCTGGGACTTGTAAATTGACCTGTTACTTTTATATTTTTTAATAAATCTTTTCATAAAATTAATTATAACAATCTTATATAAATATTAAAAAATTAATCCTTATTAAAAATCTCAACTTTTAAATATAAATAAAACTTTTTTTAAATATAGTAAAAAATTAGTCGTATTATTTTTAATTAGTTACAATGATTTAAGAATTGAGGATATATGTATGTGTTATATTTAGAAGGAGTATATCAATGAGGAATATCAACATGTGACTTCAATGAGGAACATGAACATGCAACATGACGATATTGCTCAAGACAGAATACGTTATTCAAAATGTTCCATCCTGTTTCAATTTCCATATTTTCAAAATAACATAGACGAATAAAAAAAACCATACACGAATAAAAAAGTGAAGTTGTACAAGTTTTATATTGGGAAAGATAGATAACCCTCGATTCGTGAAGCTATTTCACAAAAGTTATTTTAGAAACTTTCACGTAGCTACATTGCAGTTGGATCGGTCGCATTGGATTAGAAGGCTTGATGTTACACAGTAAGCCATTTAAGCCACCTAATATGGTCCCATGTGATTTCTTCCTTCAGGAATATTTAAGAGATAAAGTGTATGAGCTACCATTATCCACAAATTTATTTGAACTTAAACAACAGATTTCTGCTGCTGTACAATCCATTACCACCGACACTCTACAACGTGTTGGCAGGAATTAACACATCGAATTGACATTCTACGTGTAACTAAAGGAAATTATATCGCGCGGACACTTGTAAATAACAACTGAATTTTCCATTTCGCATTCGTGCATTACTTATCATTCTGCGTCGTTTATAAAAATATGGAATTTATTTACGAAAACATGGAGTTTTGAAATCAATTGAAGCCCTTTAAAAAACCAAGTATCAAGATATATAAAGAGTCATGGGATGTAGTAATTCTATTATAAAAACATGTTTCGATTAAAGACAATATAGTTAAAGGCAATAAAATTGTAAGTTATGTGTTATGATTAATTACATGAAATTATTTTGAATATGGTGCATATAATTTCATCAAGATTACAAAACTCTTATTATTAAATATGTATAAATATGGCTTTTTTTTTAAAAAAAATATCACCAGGAAGAAAAATCTAACGTGTTTCTTTAAAAAAAATGTGCAAAGTTATTCAATATAATGCATCTCATACATTAATTGTAACTGTTTTCAAAAGATTATTTTAACTATTTTGAGAAAAATATTATTTTTTTAATAAATGTTATACGAGTTATTGAAAACTTTATTGACTGAATTTAAAAAACAACTTTTTTATTAGAACTTATCATTTTTTTAAAATTCATCAACCTCATTAAGAAAAATCCCATTTTTCAATGTAAAGGGGCGCAATCTTTATCTAGAAAATCTATATTTTTTTCAATGGTAGAAAAAACATTTAAAAGTTTTATTTTAAGTTGAATCTCGTAATCTTCATTCACAATTTCTTTCCATCTTTTAAAACTGTATCGCCTTTGTCTCGAAATTGGATCATTATTACTTGAATAAAACAATCGTGACATAAAATGATCACATTTCTTCAGAAACAGAATAATAAGCAATACGGCACAAAATACTGCAAAACGAAATACTCTCTATAACATTCCAAGCCCATTTTCATCCCATCTGAAACAGTAGCTCCATAAACCAATAAGAAACTACTTTCTAACGATTTTGTCAGAACATTATAATGAGATTCCCTCTCAATCATCCCAGGTACCCCTCTTTTTTTTTCTTTCTCGGGGGCAGCAAAAAAAAGAGTTCTTCCCCCATTTTTTCGAATACGCAATAGACGAATCTCTTTCTATATTTAGAATCCCAAGAGTCATTCAGAAAAAAGAGTTAAACTGACTGATACGTCGAGTTTCAGTTCATTTGGAAGATATTCAACACCTATACCCATCTCAACTGGAGACGTCCATGAAAGGTAGCTGCAACGTTACCAAAAGAAAAATGAAAAGGAATATATACTTAATATAGATGATAGATCTCGAGTTACAGGCATAGACGAAGATGAAGTGAGCGGATATACTGAAAAGAACCTGACAACTGGAGGATTATTTTTCTGACGGGAAAAGTGAGATAGATTTTTTTTTCTCCTTATTCTGAGAGCAAAAAGTTTTATAGGAAGTAAACTTAGAAATGTTAACCTTTGCTGGAAAATATATCTAATGGCTCGGATGAAGACGATTGTTGATCCTTTCCATCCGATAGCAATTTTATCAGCAAATAATTGGTTAAAACTTGAATTTTGAAGATGTTGTTTTTAATTTATTGGAAACAATATGGAATGATGCACATATTCGGTAGATTTTCTTCAATTTTGTATGCAAGAGAGTATCGCAAAGTTTCAATTGTTACTAAGGAATAACCATGATATATGTTTAAAATTTACTCTGCTTAGACTCTTATGTACATAATGTTGTAAATAAATGTATTTACGTCAGTTGATTTAGTTTCAGGTAGCTGAAGATTGAAGTAACCCACAGTTAAGGGGAAAAGATCAAAGTTCAATCAGCTGATTAACAATAACGACTTTCGAGAAACCAAGAAACTCTGGAAGAAATGCATAACTCTGAATAATAACTATGTAGAGAAGTCTTAAGAAAAATAAAAACCAAATTTTAACATCAATTATTTTCACGCAATAATGTAAGCGTAACGATAGTGAGGGTTATTTCAGTTCTCGGCTTTCTGAAACAAACTTATCAACATTAGTAGCTATACTTTACGACGACATTATATACATATAGATGAATGAATACACAGAATAAATTTTTCCTTGATTTATCGATTGTGTCTTTTTAATATTTAAGTCTTTGTGACACAGATTTGTTATTATATTTTATCAACACACATGCTTTTAAAATATATTGGTTCATTTGGATGATATTCACCGCTAATACCTATTTCAACTGGAGACTTTCTTGAAAGGTAGCTAGAAAGGTAGAACATTAACCATACGAAAAATGGAAAGGGATATATACTTAATACAGATTATTAATCTCGAGTACTGGGGTAGATGAAGATGAAGTGAGTGGATATAATGAGGGGAACCTTAAAACCGGAGGAGTATTTTTTATCGGGAAAAGTGAGACAGAATTGTTTTCTTTCTGAGAGCAAAAAACTTGTAGACAGAAAACTTGCAAGCATTTACTTATTCTGATAAAGATACTTAATTGCTGTCATAAAAACGGTCGTTTATTTTTATATTAGTTAACTACATTATTAACTAATTAAGATTAGTTGTATCTACTTTATTAAATAATTTAGTTTTCATTTCATTGGTAATAGAATTATATGTTGTTGTCATTACTGTGTGTCATACATTCATTTGTTTCTTTCATACTTATGTGTAATTGTGTTATCAGGGCACTTATTTTTACACTATCTCAGTTCATTTGGATGATATTCAACATCTATATCCACCAGTTGAAGATGCCTTGAAAGCTGGCTGCAACGTTATGAAAAGAAAAAACTTAAAATAATATATACTTAATATAGATTATAGATCTTGAATTACAGGGATAGATGAAGTGAACTGATACAGTGAAATGAGACAGACAACTGGAGGATATTTTTCTGATGGGAGAAGTGAAATAGAGGATTTTTTTAATGGGAGCATATCAGTATAATTACATAGTTGGAGACATAGTTAATACTTTATTTTAATTTTACGGCATTCTTAAATACGTGATCAAATTTCATAGCTCTAGCTATGTTATTTATCTAGCTTATTTATTCATTTGACAGAATGCTAAGTAATTTCCTTGGCCTTCAAAACTTTAAAATGTTTTTTCACAGCTTTTTATTTTTCATAATTAATAAATACTTAAAATACTAAGGCGTTTTTGTAATCAGTATAAAGTTTTAAAACATTTTTCGGTAATTTCGCATACGTTTGATAATTCTTGGCATGAAATAAGGGTTTCTATAAAAGCTTTTTTTTTTCAAAAAAAAATTACAAAATATGATATGGCTGTTTTTTTATTGTTTCCCTTAGTGTCTGATAGAGAAAAAAATGTAAATCTACAAATAACACTAATATAGCTAAGACCGTGCACAGAACTGTAAATAAACACTTCTAAGGTATTGAGAATTTTTTTGAAAGTATAAATATCCGTAGAAGTAGTAGGATTTTTAAAGTATTGAAATATTAAAAAAAATAAATGAATAATTGTTTGAAAATGAATAATTGTTTGAAAATGAATATATTTTTTTAAATATATATTTCATGTATGTATAAATATGATGATTAAGACTTTTTTCTTATAAATATTTAATTTTAAAATGTTACTTATAGGATACTATATCCGCTTAAGAATAAGCAAATTGCATTAAACGATTTTTTCGGACGAATAACTTGGTTTCATAAGCTAATACATAGAGCCAAAAATAACGTGAGTTATCTTTATCACTAACTTTACATAAAATATTTGGTGCTAATTTTTCCTTATAAATCTTGCTTTACTTCAAAATATTCACTTTAAATTCGAAGAAAATATTATTAGCTTTGAATAATTCTTGTCGTTTAACCTTGATGACACCTAACAAGAATAACTACTTCTAATTCTCTTTTTTAGAGCAAAAAGGCATTCACTCTAATTTATACGGGAATAATAACAATATAAATTCCATGCCGTTTAAATCAAAGATACTTAAAACATGTCCTTTATAGGATGATCCTGCTATTAAAATGAAGATTATTATACTTCTCTCAAGGAATGACCGCTATATCTCGGTGGACGTGGTCGTAGAATCCCGGACGGCATTGTTACCGTCGAATCCTGAGTTTGAGTCCAGTTATCTGCAAAAACTAGTTTTGTTGTGGATCTGATGTTTGCTAAATCATTCGAGGCTTCAAGCCCTCCAGATGGCGTTGTGTGGAAATTTGGAGAGTGTGTTACCAAGGTCAAGTGTCATCCTGAAAGCGTGACTGAGGTACAAAATTATGAGGTTCTTCGCTGATAGTTCTCGTATTGCTTTTAAATGTGAAGTTAATAAACAATCAATAATAAAAGAAACTCATTTTAAAAATGTTTACTATTGTGATTGTAAAGTACGTAATACATATGTATTGAAGAAATTTAAACAACAGAATAAACCACTTATATTGAAAGACAACATTTAAAAAGATTTAAAATATTTATATTTATATCTTTTTATTATTTTATTTTATTATATATGAAAAATAATTCAAAAATTTGTAAAATATTTAAGGCATTTAAAATAAGTATAATAATAAACGGATTTGTGATATTCTGGATGGCATATTTGTACGTATCTTTGTAATCTCTGTAGATTGGAGTAACTAAGGATAGCATATTAATGTTTGCACAATTATCACTAAGATGAAATTAAAATTTTTTTCTTCTTATTCTAATTAATGGTTTGTTGACTGATTAGAAAGGACGCCTTTTTAAAATTATAAGACAGTTCAGTTATCTCCCATGAATCCAAATGATAACAAAGCGAGAGTAAAAGTCGACTGATAACTGTTCCGGAGGGGAATTCTCTTCTAGCACATTTGTATAAGTCGACTGTCTGGTGACCTTCTGATAGGTAATTAAAACCTGCTTCAAAACAACACACAAAAAAAGTTTGCAGTGGAAATACGTTAGCTACATAATTGTGACGGATTTCCTAATTTTCAGCCAAGTCAAGAAAATAAGAAAGTTTATAACAATTTGGGATCTTGCTGCAGAATCTAAAGGGGCCTTGAATTCCTAAAGAAATATTCTTCGAGACGTTTTATGTAAATTAGTTATCGATATGTTAAATAAAGAATAAATCTGGAAAAAAGGAACGAAATCGGAACTCACGCTAGCTAGGCATGGACTCTACCCTATCAATGCGAATTAATCAACTCATAGTCAATATTGTAGAAACCAGAGCTTTTGGTTTTAGTTGCGTCTTCTAACTATCAGTTCTATTGTATTACAGTAAATCAGTTATTGTTGCATGTTTGCTTAAAATTGCGGCGAATTTGTTGAAAATGTCAGGTCAAAAGTACCGATTTAAATTGAATATATATATTGCTAAGTGGGTGATGGTGACGTTTAATGGCACAAGCTCCAGGTATGGTTATGATGCGCCATACAAAGTGGAACTGTGATCTATTTGTTTAAAAAAATGAAAAAAAAATTAAAAAAATGGGTGAGTGATGTATGTGCTTACCTTAAGAAAATAAGCCTCTGAAAACTACGTTTTGGTAAAGAAATTATTAAATTTTTTATTGTGTTTATAATCTTGTTTCGTTAGTTTTGGATCAAAATGTAAAAATATTTTATTTACTTACAGCTGTAGGGGAAAGTAGGGTTAAACCGATTAGATAGGTGAAACTGGATACTCCTTTGATAATACTTTGTTCTTTTCTTAAAAATCAGATATCAACATTCATAATTGATTTTCAGGGACATTCTTTAACTTTTCAATTTTTATTTATGAAGAACGAGGCATGGGTCAACCAAATACTTAAACAGACAGACTGTAAGGTAATTCAGAGAAATTCAGTGGATACATCTTATTTATTTCGCTTTCAAAAAGAAACATCATTACATTAAGAAATCAAAAGACACGGCAAAGGCAAACATCAGTTGTTCAACATCTTAAAAGATCGTGAATCGGAATCTCTATTTGATTTTCTAATACATTTAATTTGATTACATTTGGGGAGTTTCACGTTCTTCTTCAGTGTTTGCTTTCTTTTTCTTATTTGCTCACATGTATAAAAGTTATTTGCAAGCTAAACGCGGTTGGAATAAAGATATTTATTTTTGAGGCCACTTTCATTCGTAAATGCATACGTTATCAGTAAACAAGTATACGTGATCTTATCAATGTTTTTATATCGTCACTATACAGCTTATGTGTAGCAAATCGCTAACTGCCATGAATATGTGCAAAGGTGACTTATCCTTATAATATTATCTTTTGATAAATAAAATACTGACGTTGTGCTATTCGTGATTTACACTTCACAAATCTCAAGGACATCTTGGTAATTTGGTTTGCATGCAATTACAATCCCTTGCCAACCAAATGATGACAAGAGTAAATTAGATGACAGTAAGAAGTATAATGAATTTAAATAGGAATATGTATACGAGTATATGAGTGAAATGAAAATGAACGAAATAGGAGAAGTATGAAAATATCTACAGGCTGATAGATTTTGTAGATTAAAATGATCATCGTAATTAAATGATTATATTAAAAATATAAGGAAGAAATACGTCAGAATAATAGGAATCGAATCAGCTATAACAAAGAAGTGCTTGATTCGGAACGAATTGTTTGGTATGCTAAGACTTTATTATTTAAACAAAAACTAGGATTGATTGAGTTAAGAGGGATTCGAGAGAGAACGATCTTGCATATACTTCGAAAGATAAAAAACTGTGTTTTCTTTCTCTGACGTATTATTAATTGAAGTTTTGAATTAACTGACTGTTTAATTAGACTAAATTAACTAACTGTTAAATTTAAAATGGCTCCAGATTTAAATAATAGAAAGAATAAATCCCAAAATGATATCTAGTTATATCTAGTGAATAACATCTCCATAAATAGACATCAATTTTATTACACACACATACATGCACGTCATATTCAATCCAAGGTTTTCTAACCAGTTTGTGATCTATTAGTTTATGTTGCGTGCTGATGACTAGAATTTGGAAAAAAAATTAATTTAATTGCTCTAACATCAACAGTCAACTGAATTCTACCCCTAAAATAAAGTGCAGAAATATTTTTTTTTTCTTTCTTCGTATTATATTACTATTTTTGTAATATTTTCATTGTATGGTTCTCAGCATGCAGCTCATCTAATTCTCTCTTTATTAAATAATATATTATTTATACAAGGATAACCGCTTGTGTTAAAAATGAATTTTATAACAATTAGAAGCTCTGAAAAACTGTAAATAAAGGAAATTAAACATATCAAAAAGGTTATTTGAATCATATAAAATGTTCAATTGAATTAATAATAACTTATCTGCTAACATTTTTTTAATCCAGTTATACTAAATAGTACATGCTACTTGGTTTGTGCAATCATTTTCCGCTTAAAATTTGTAAATTGTATAAATAAACATTTGGCTCATTACTGATTCATGTAATCTTTTTAGGAGTTACCAAGCCATGAGGATATAATCAGTACTCTGATTTCGAATGACGTTGTGAAAGCGGATTTATTGTGTTTTATTTTCTAGTGATTTCGTATATTTTCCAAAATCATTCAAATGAACAAAATATAAGTTAAAGCCATTACTTTGCGTGAATAACTTACAATAGTTTTATTGCATTTAATGCAGAATATGTATATGATTATATTTTGCCCCGGAATCTCTTAGTATTCATTCAGATATGGCCGCCGCGGTAACAGAGTGGTCATCGTCACAAACTCTCTATTGTTATCGTCTATTCGTTAATTCGAATATTGAAGCCACTCATTAATACCCGCCATGCAAAGGTGCTGCTGATGCAAGTAAGTGTGCCAAGACTCTATGTCCTCCTGTGCGAACGATGTTGAAATTTGGACAAAGTAAGACAGCTCAAGTGTCACTTGACTGAAACTCAAATTACAAGGTCAGTCACCAATAACTATCGTATCACGACGTTGATTAAAAAAATCCTCAATCAGTCAATTAAGCTTAGAAAACACTTTAAAAGGCGCAAATTATTGTTAATATCTGTAACATACTTAATATACACAAATAAACGAAAATTATAATTTCTAGTAACCAATATATTAACTAGTATATAAACAGAACTACATTTTGAAAATATTTCATCTCTAGAAAAAGTATTTAAGGACTAGAATCTATAAAGAGTGGAAATAACTAATCACAGCTCTGAGCTTCAAATATGAGGTTGTAATTCCAGTTTTGAAACGATTCTGGAAAGTTATTCTTTTGTTATTTTGAAGGTTTATTTATTTTTTTTTTTTACCTTAGAAACAAAAGAGGGGAAAAAAAACATCTGACCAGTTACTTTCAACGGGATGTATTCATTTTCTTCCAATATCGAATTAAAAAAACAGTTGCTAATTCACTGGTAGAGAATGAATATTGTATTTTAAGGTTGCATATTTAAAATTCTACATTTGTTTTTACTTGCATAATTTTTTGAAAGATCAGTAATAGACGAGAAACTGTTTAGCGAAATAGGAGTTACATCAAGCAATTTTTGCTGGTGAAAGTTGTAGTCCTTTTCTGCGTGGCGCCACACGAATATGATTGATACTCCAAGAAAAGCGCGAAAAACGAACTTGATGCATCGTGAGTTGATGATAGGGAAGAAAGAAAACAGTTCCCAGCAGAAAAAGAAACTAATTTTCCCTAGGCCAACCGTTTTCCAGCAGTCTCGGGTGACGGCCCAATGATAGATCGCGATGAAGTGATAGACCGCCCCCGATAGGGATTTTCTCTTAAGAACCGAAAGAGTTGTCGGTAGCCAATAAACCTAACACGCGTAAGTATTTATTTTCTAAGTAAGCCTCAGACACATGAAGAAGTAATGTGAAATTGCAGCTCAGCTAGTAGAAAGTATATACGGTCAACCAGTTTTTAACCGTTTCTCTATTTCTTAGAAATACGCTTGGATAAAATTAAATATTTACTACACATATGATCAAGCAGCAAAGATAAATAATTAATAAAGGTGTCACATTAAATAAAATTTTAAACATCAGAAACCTAACAGTATACAAGGAGGTTCATTAAAGTTTAATCAATACTAAAAGTAATCGAGATAGAAACATAATTTTTGTTTATTATTTCTTAAGAATTTTGTACATAATCACCATTCAAAACTACATTCCTGATATTTCAAAGGCCCTCATTGTACAACTCAACAGGTCGAATTATATCTTTTCCATAATATTCTCCTTTTTTGTTACTTCAGTTTATGATTTCATGAAATTAAACATATCAACATTAATATCTATAATTTACGATATTTTGTACATAAAAATCATTTAATATGCAGAATAATCTTTATTCAGATAACTAGGTTATTTCTTTGTAATAATTAAGCAGATGGTCAATCAGTTGTACGACCAGTTTTTGACAGTTTCTCTATTTATAAGAAATACATAAAATTAAATATGTATTCCAGTTGAATAAACAGCAAAGATTCTAATTAATAAAAACGTCATTTATTAAAATAAAAATTTGAACATTGGAAAATTAACAATATATTAAAAATCATAATCGTATTAAAATCTTAAATTCAAAACATGAGAAAACACAATTTATACAGAAATAATCTTTGCAAATCTAAAAAATTGTATTACTTTAAGGCTGCCTCCACGTAATGTTATAGAATAGGACATAAATTCTTAAGGCTTTTTCAGTAAAAAAAGGCTTTAATTTTACTCTTACACTCTATCATACAGAAAATGATATATTCTGTTATTTTACTCATTCTTTTGGAATGAATTTTTCTACTTTGTTGCATAAAACGTGTTCTACATTTTATTTCTGTCACTGTAGCAATAAACAACCTTTTCATTTTATGAAAATGACTTCAAAAATACCCATGTTAGGGTTTCCATATTAAATGGGATATAAGAAATGAGGGGAGGATATGGTTTTAAACTCATTGTAGTTTTGTCCATTGATGATTTTCCTTAAAATTCCATGAGCATGACGTCTTTCATTTCGCAAAAAAAAAAAAAAAAAAAAAAAAAAAAAACGTCACCATAACGCTCACACCTGATGAGATTGTCTTATTCTTCTTTGGAAAAGATTCACTTTGAAGCAGCCCTTTGCAGCATTTTATTGTTGCTTGATTTCTTGTGTATAATGATGAAAACAGGTTTCATTTATGAGAAGGATTCACTTGGAAGAAGTCAATTGTTATGATTATTGAATTGATTTCTGGTGTATAATGAAAATAGGTTTTATCAATGATGAATATTCACATGCTAGCAGCTCATTGTTTTTATTGTTGCTTGATTTCAAGTGTATAATGATGAAAACAGGTTTCATTGATAGTAATTTCATTGATAGTCATTAATTACGACTTTTCGTCACCACATTTACTTTGGTGTACATGTTAAACTTAAATTTGGATATTTATAGAACGCCTTAACATTTTTAAATCGCAGTATAAAAAATTGATGCTTGACATAGATTGTTACAAATTTAGATGGAAATTGGGACAAATTATCTGCTTGAAAACGTGTTCCATACTTGACACTTGCCTGATTCAGATTTTATTACAGAAGTGATGGCATGTCATAAATGGGAGCATCTTTATAAATCGTGCATCTACAACTGAATACTAAAGATATGAAATTTAGATCAATAAGAAAGTAAAATTATTAAAAAAATAAAAGTATTCAATGCAGACACTCACAAAATATTATAAAGTAGATTAATAAATATTATTGCTTACTTACAGATTTAGAAATCTAATTTTAGCTTCTAATCAAGAACGAGCTCAGTTCTTCATTTACTATATTGAGAAATTCATAATGAAAGAATACATCATGCGAAAAGTATGTTTTTATATCTTAAATGTTAAAGCTCCATTGCGTGTCTAAAGTAGTATTAAATGTAAAAAGGATATTTCGTTTCGGAAACTAATTTAAACATCTAGAAAACTTTTAAAACATGCATTACATATATTTTCAAATGAAAATCCTAAAAGATCAGTCTTTACAATAGAATGTTTTAATTACACGAAGTTAACAAAAATAACACATATCTTTCAAATGTTTAATCTATCATTGGAGCTATTAAATAGCATTACTAGTTTAAACTTGGAATAAAGAATGGCTCAACTCATGAGTGATATATCATGAAAAAGAAATGTATAATAATTGTAACGTTAAAACAGATAAAAGATAAGATATTATGATAAAATAGTTAGAAGACTATACATCATATTAAAATAGTTAGAAGATAAAGTATTATTGTACATGCAATTAAAATGTAATTTTTTTTATAAAATATGTAGCTTGATGTATAAAATTTAATGTTATATGAAAAGATTTCTTTACAGAATATCTAAAGGAATATTCCGAAAATGAAATTACAATGACATTTAAGAATATTGTATTTAACTTTAAAAGGTTTAATTCTGTTAAATATTGTAAACGTAACTGAATACAGAGAATTACATTTATATTTAATTTCATTATTTTTCTGAACTTCAAAAGGTATCAGCTACATTAATACAGTAAATATATTAAAGTATTCTGTATAATTATTTTAAATACCATTTTTCTGCAAAATATGTTCGCAAACTATACATTGAGAAACTAAGAAGAGAGGTAATAGAGGCAAAATTAATAATCACAAAATCTCTAAAATAATCATTTCTCTACGATATTTAATTTAAATTTCCGTTTAAGTTCATTCTCACCTCTCCACTCCGAGTAATGATCTTTGACAAAAATATTTACTTCATTTAATTCTTGCTCAAATTCTAAGTACTCATTTTTTTGAATATCTTTATTTTTATTAGAATTTTTAGCATTATGTAATTTATCTGTCATTTAATAAAATTGAGTTTATAAAACTTTCAACGATAATATAAAGTTTTGTGTGTTTATACGTGTGTGTATGTGTTAGAACATAATAGGGCTAGGTTAGTAAAACAAATATGTACCGTTAAAAATACTTATATCAAGTTGGATTTCGAAAAAAAAATGCTCACTAAAGCATAGGATAACTGTTAAGAAAATATGTAGTATCAGATGTTTTGTTCTTATAATTCGTATCAGAATTGGTATCAAATTAGTCATAATATTTCTCTTAGATGCTAAAAATACTTTTTACATATATGTGGAATATGACAGTTTACTTTTTTCGCTCAAGATGAAATATCTGCTAATTCTTAGGTAATAGTTATTAATATAATTATTATTTTTTTTCAAAATGGAACATTGTTTATTTTTAGATAACTACGTGTATATTCCAGAGACTACATACATCTTCGTATTTATGTATATTTATTAATAAAAAGAACATGTAAAAGAAAACACGTGAAAATAAATAGCTTTTGTAATCTTTCATTTTTCTGAAGAACAAATTTGCTTAAGCATATTTGATACTCATATCTGATAAGAATGGACTTTTTGAGAAGTTTTTTAGCATTTACTTTGATAATTAATATTTCTTTAATAACTGTGACTTGCGATTGTGTTTTTAAAACGTCCACTATTTACCAGTTTTGTGAATATGAAACCGGAATACGCATAGATGGTATTAGTTGTCAATATTATTACGGCTTAACTACGTCATTGGTACCATTTTCTTCTTTTTTCGACACTGAATAAAGATTTTCAATCCACAAAAATACAAATTTCATTCATCAAAATAGATTTTAACATGTATAATTTTGAACATGTATAATTTTGTACCTGAAATTATAAACCACCGACAGCGTTGATTTTCTGTTACCGTTAGAAGAAAACTACTGCTGAATCCCATCGAATACTTTTCAAAGCTTATGGTGAATATGTTCTTGGTAAATCGCAGTGTTTTGAGGGGTTTAAAAATTCAAAAGTGGCGATTTTGACGCAACCGCAGAAGACCATCGGAGAAGTTGAAGACAGTGAATTGCAAGCATAATTGGATTATAATGAAACTGAAGCGCAATAACAACTTTCGGATTAATTATGTGTGACACGATAAACTGTCTCCATACGTTTGATAGCATTGTGAAAAATCCAGAATATGATAAAATATGTTACACATGAACTGAATGAAAGACAGCAGAAAACAGAAAAAACACCTGCGAAATGCTACTTGCCAGGTAGAGAAGAAAGTCCTTTCTTCGCCGAATTGTGATTGATGATGAAAAGTCGATATATTTCAAGAATCATAAGCCTAAGACATCAATTTTACTCCAGGTGAACCATCGACATCAACTGCTAAGCCAAATCATTATAAACAGAAGAGAAGGCTTTGTGTTTGGTAAATCAGAAGAGTGTGATATATTATGAGTTGCTAATACCTGGTGAAACCACAAATATTGATTTTTACCTACTACAAATGTCCTATTCGAATCACGCTTTGGTGAAAAACTACCAGAATATCAAAAAAGACAACATAAAATGATTTTACTTAATGATAATGTACCATACACACTGCAAAGCTGGACAAGGAAATTATTGAGGCGTTTAGTTGGAAAAAAATTTCTCAAGTGGCTTATTCTCCAGACTTAGCTCCATCATATTTTCATTTATTAATATGGATGAGATTTGCACTTACTGAGCAGCCCTTGACATCTTACGAAAATGTGTAAAAATGACTAGATGGATGGTTAGTTTCGAAAGAGGAAAATGTGTTTTTGGTGTGGCATCCACAAATTGTCAGAGAAGTGGGGGAAATGTAAAGCTAGCAATGGGCAATACTTTGAATAATATAGGTGTATTTTTTTTTAAAAACAATAAACGTGCATTTTCTGTACAAAACTTCCGATTTCATATTCACAAATCTGGTATACATAAGAGCAAATATCCTTTATTAGGGTGATTTAATGATATTTAAAAATTATTACAATGAGTTAATCGATTTCATAAAAAAAAGAGACTTCGTCGACTCGAATAGTTTACTGACTTGCAACTATAAATCTCTTGTCCACTCCTATTCCTTAAAGAAGATACCCTTCATGCAGTTGCATTAGCGATTTATTAAAAATGTTTACTATGGATTGCTATCATTTTTTGGAAAAGAAAACGTATTTCGATGTCCCGAAGCCTTATTTAGTATCTATAGATCATGCTACCAAAACTCACGACGTATGGTCACATTAGGTTATGCGTTTAAAAACCCGTATGACTACTAGAATTTGAAAAATATTTAACTGATTTTTCTCTCTTCTACAACTTATTCTTCAAAGAAACTACTATTTATACGAGTACACTAGTGATATTCTTAAGAATTTGTTACAGTGCATTGCTTTCTCTGAAAAAAAAAAGGTATATTTATATATACGAAACCGTCCTTTAAAAGCGGGATGTATGGTCACGTTAAATAAGCACTTATAAACCCTAATGATCACTGGAATTATAAAAACAATTGGCAGGAGAATAGTAAAGAATTTTCAGACCTTAACTATGAAGAGACGTAACTGAATCCATGTGCACAATGGGATCATTTAAAACATTTTCTTCGAATGAATATTCATAAATAAATGAATTCTGATAACCCAATTAACGTCTCGAATCCATCCTTCATAATTACACATGAAGGTTATTTGCAAGAAACTATTATATTTACAAGATTTCTTTTGGAAATTTATAACGGAACTCTCTTTCTCCCTATGAAATGCACAATGATTAATGAATAGTTCAGGAGGATTTATAGTTAAAGTTTTGAGAAAGGAAGCACGCTATCACGCATTGTTAGGACGGAATACTTATCTCTAGACGTTAGTCAGTTAGGTAAACTATTTTATCTTATCTCCTCAGACGACGTATTTCTAAAGCAGGAAAATCCGCGAATAATATATGCGAAATGTCTTCGGTTATAAATTAAAGTATAACTTAATTATCGAAAGAATGTTTCCCAGCATATTTGCCGTCTCCTATCGTTTCCCTCTGACGAGGCTTAAAGTAAATAAGTTGTCAGGTTTATGTTTACGAAAATGTATGTTTTTCTGCCGTTAAGTGTTTTGAAAATTGAGATAAGTATTGAAAAGCTTGAGGAAGTAAGAGTTTATTACTTAAAAATTACTCAAGGATTAGATTTGAGTTTTCTATTGTTTATTAGCGTTGGACTTAGAAGCAACATGAGGCTTGAACCCAGAAGATTGAACTTATTCAAAAGGTTTAGAACAATAAAATTGTTATCCCGGGTATGAACCAACCATGATTGCTTACAAAACTACAATATTAATTAAATTATAATATTTATAAATATATAAATATCATTATAGATCTAACCGATAGTAAAAATGCGTCAGAATATTGTAGCACTTGCACATAAGAAAGTTTCAAATTGAAACTTTTACCCTGATTCAGTGAAACAAGAAAACAAAAGCTCCGGAAAAAGGGGAAATGAACAAGCACATAACAATGGTAATGATTGCAGAGTTTAACGGCATAAGAGCCAGATGTCGCCATTCTGCGGCAAACAAGGTGTAGCTGTGATCTAAGCGTCAGAAAAAAAAAAAGAAGAAAAAGAATTTAAAATTATTGACAATAAATAACGGTTAGGAAGGTTAAGAATGCGAAAAGGATCACAAGCTTATCCTGGGTTTCATCAACCATATTTACTGAAGACAGTAAACACCATAAGTAGGGGAAGATCACTAGAGTGCTTTGAGGCCTTCGTACCCAAACCTACCTTAACCGATAAGTGCCTGAAATATGCTCGTACGTTCAAATAAACCAAATGTACTCGATAAATAAAATGTCACATACATTATTTACACTACATACATACAAAGAACAAAATTCTTAAAATAGTTATTAGCAAAAGTATACATGAATCCTTTATAAAGAAAATATACAATTCAAATATATGACATGAATAAATATATAGAGAGCTGTACGAATAGATCAGAGATCACAAATAATAGGTAAAAGGTAAAAATGTAGTTTGAAGCTTAAGAAAAAAAAAATAGATAAAACTTCAATTATTAAAATAATTTTACTTTAAAAATATGTGATGTCATTGTTTATTAACATCGATTTGAAAATCAACACGTGGGCTATTGCCTACGAAACTCTTAATTTTCAACATTGGACAAGTGACTAGGACCACACCTGAGCTGGCACCTCCCTCTTGAAATTTCCACAAACCGTTAATGGGAGAGCTTGAGACCACGACCAGATGTAACAGGTATTAGCCCGCTGTACGGTGGCTCTTCAGAGTAATATTAGCTTCAATATTAAATGTCTTCCTTAACTTTCTTGTGGTGGTATTAAAGACTGAAACCATTGCATTTTTGGTTTTTCTTATCAGCAAGTTTGATTCAAAAAGTACCAGTTTTGACACAGATAGCATTGCTAGTACAAGTTCGTATTACCATTATTCTCTGTAATCTCTTAAATGTTCACAGAACAAATTTGGTACTGGTCCTTTAGTTATTTTATTTGGCAGCAAATGGGTGCAATATCAAAATTTGAAAGTTGCCAAAAAGGTGAAAGTTTTTAAAGTTGTCAGTTTGCATTGAGCTGTCACCCTCGATGAGACCTGGATTCAGCCTTATATGCTTGGAATCAAGTCACAGCCGAAGCAATGGATTACTTCCTGTAAATCTGCACCAAAGATAACGAAGACAGTCTCATAGACAGGGAAATTTAATGTGATGATTTTGTGGGATAATCCCACTCAAATTCGATTACACTCCTGCAATTCTATATAAAAAAGAATAAATAAATGAAAAAAAAAATACTACAGAGGGTTTCTATATTCAGGTTCCTCATTTCTGACATATTATTTTATATTCCTAATGGCCGCGGTAGCCTAGTGGTTATGGTCGAAGATTCGTGGTCGGCATTGCTTATGTCGAGTCGTGGGCTCAAACCCTGACACCACTAAAAAACCGCTGAGTAGTGGGGCTGATGTACGTTAAACGTGTCTAGTCTTCAAGTCAACCTGGAAATTTGGAGATTAAGATGTCGTCCTCGTCACTTGACAAAGGCTGAAAATTATTAGGTCCGTCAACAATCCTCGATTTTTTCCCATTGGGATGTTAATATAGCAATAAAATCAAGTAAATTCCGTCCTTCGCAAAGGTACTTTTCTAACCACCGTCACAAATTTTAAGCTTTCGCCGCAAAAAAGTAACATTAACAGTAAAGTATAATGCTTTATATATGTAAAATGAGTAACGATAGATCACGATCAATCTCACGAAATCATTCTAACGGTGATATCAAATGAGATATAGTGAACCGAAATGAGCATAGTCAATCTTTAGGTTACAGAAAATTTGATTTGATTAACCTAATAAATGAAAAGCACATTGCAGCATGAAGTGTTTTGCGGAGCTGGAGAAATGTATTAAGCCCCAGAAGCCGGGAGAAGATAACAGTAACACAACAACAGCAGCAATAATGATGAAAATAATCACAGAAACTGTAAACAATAGAATGCAAAATTCTTATCTGTTAGACTTCAACTATTGTCACTCTAATTTTCATTTACTTTAATTTCATTTCAATCAAATACCTGGAATAATACTTCACTTGAAAATATTGTCAAAAGTTTTAACTGTTTTGTAGACAAATGATTCTGAAGTTTAAGATAAGAGATAAGAGTTAAAACCCTCTTACGCATATTCTACTCAATGATTTTTAGAGTAATTTAGCGTATAAGCCGAACCCATCTTAAAATCACTGATGCACCGACTAAATTATCAAGCTACGTAATTTTCATTTGATCTGAAATGGCGCTCAATTTGATGATATCCAACTTCTTAAGAAATTTGAAAATATCTTAATTCTATCGTTTGCTAAAAGAAAGGCTTTAATCTTTCAAAATAATTCTTCTGATGCTATCAAAAATATTATATTTTAAAGTGTGTTTCCTTCAATGCATTTCACACTTACCATAAAAATTTATTTATATAGTTAAATTAAGTATTTAAAATTTTATTTTATCTAAATTGAATAGATGCTATATAGATTTAAACTGCATATATAAATACATTTCATTTAACTATGTAAATTATTATTTTTGTAATGAAGAAACTATTTCCTTTCTCTACAAAGCGGAATAATTGTACAGTAATATGCTCTACAAATAAAAGGAAAAAGTTTGCTTTCTTTTTCATTTATTAAGTTCAAACACACAATAACACATATAATACATATAATATATTGTTCAATTCAGTCGTAATGGCAGATAGCGTTGCTGAACGCTTCACCAATATATATATATATATATATATATATATATACCTATACATATATGTGAGTGTACAAATTTATGGTGCGTAGGTTAGAAGGTAAAAAAATGAAATAAAATAATTTCAGACATGTTATACAGGGGTTTAAATACTTTTTTTAAAATTGATACTAAAATAAATCAAAAACGTATGCACTTCTAATTCGAATGAGTTATTTTAATTTTTATGATTGAGAAATCATTCGATTATAAAACATTTATATCTTAAATAAAACACGGATTATATCATATCATCACTTAAATAAGACATTCCTTAACATATAATTAATATTTGCCTTCTTTGTACTAAAGTATTAGAAAGTATTAATTTTTTTTAAAAAAAATAATACTCAGAATCAAAATTAATAGAATTACAAGACGAATAATCAATGCAAATCACTGAACTCGATTTTAATCTCGGTGCACCAAGTATCCGAGCCATTATTCATTAAACCAATTTAAAGCGTCAAGTTATACACTATGATGAAACTCAAACTGGAGCAAGTAATAGTTGTGCCACAAGCAGTTGTCAAGAGTCACATTTTTGCTACATCTAATCAAACCTGCCTAGGGGAATAGGATGCTTCAGCTATGGCGAGGGAAATGATTCTGCTGGTTGGAGATACTTAGATTCCTTGCCTGGATCTTTAATACCTGCACCTCCTCTAATGAAAGGACGTCACTGAATGCTAATCCAATAAATAACAGACGATTCCTCAGCGGGCGTCAAGTGTCCCCTGCCCCTTCATCAATAAAGGCCGGCATTCCTGAAATTCGCTCCCTAGGAATGGCAACGGATGCGCAAATGTATTATTAATTAGAAACATGAGCTGCCAGTTAAGGAGGTGTTGGGCATATTGAGAACTTACGCAGCCGATTCGCAGCTCGAGAGTTTGATATATTGGGAGGGAAGGTTTGGAGATGGGGTGAGAGAGATGGTATTTAGCATATAGTGTCAGAGGGAGTTGGGTCTTTCAAGCGTCGTTCTAAGGAAGTATTTTAACATTTAACGTGACTTGTGATGAATTTCTTATCGAAATCTTCCCGACATAATAATGAGTTACTATGTTATAATAACACAGCCCACTTGCACTTGATTCCTAAGAGCTGAAGGTGTTAATTAAGGTATAATAGTTCAGTGAATGTCAGGTTGTAGCGTGGGATATTCACGATTTTCTCTTCATTAACCTGAGAAACTATTTATTTAAATTCTTTATAATAAAACTACAGACCAATAAAATGAAATTGGATTTATGCAGATTAGATTAAAGATAAGAAATGTTATGAACGGATTTAAGGAAACGTATATAAGCAACGAAGAGCTTAATATTTAGGTGAGAAATTCGTAGTTGGTGGATAATTGAGAGAGATTGTTCATAACAAATGAACATCAATAACTGACGAGTTTCAAATAAAAACATTTTTAGGAGTTTGCTCATATTAGAAAGACTTGAATTTTCCTCTCAGGCTTTCAATGCTATTAATATTTCTCACTCGAACCCGAGAAAGTTGGTAAGAGTTTTGAAGCTCCTTTTGATTTAATGTTATGGTCATTACTTCTGAATTGAATAGCTCCTAAAGATCACACTTTACCCACTGGCTCACTCATATTTTTTCCCATAGTTGGCCTTATATTTACTATTTAAATAAGTTTAAGAAAATACGTTGTAAGAAAATTAAAATTGGAAGAAAATAAATCTAAATTCCTCCTAGGAGAGGTACAGTATTTTGCTATTATCTAAAAGACATCTAAGTTCCTCCTAAGACAGTTATTCCTTTACTATTATCTAAAAAGTTATCTAAATTCCTCCTAAGAGAACTATCCCTTACAATACGTTATTTTCTACGTAAGTCATCACCAATACGACACTGTGATTCTCCAGCTACGCATGGCGTAATTAGAGTTATCACCAAAATCAATTTCTTGTAACTAGTTATTAAATAAATCGAATGTATTGTACATCTGCATTCCCAAATTTGAGAACATGTCGCCATATATTGACGAAAAAAGGAAACTCTAAGAAGCTATGGAGTTTTAGTCCGTTTCACAGTCGACAATGTAATAATGGACTTGAAATGTGTGGCCCGGTACCTGCCAATAACAACATTGGTTATAAGATATCAAATTGTGATTATTTATTAATTTGTTTCTTTCTCAATTTAATAACATTTAAATCGCTTGAATATGTTTATATTTAACATAGAAGTTTAACCTTACCAACTGAAATGATTAAGTTTATTCAAAAGTGTGATAATTCAAACGGGTTCTTCAAGTCGTGTCTAATTGGAATCAATCTATAGCTCATTTTTAATCACCATCATTTAGCTATCGATGTAAGATTACAAATATTATCTTAAGCCAACAACCGGTTACTCACTACTAATTTCACTAATCACTCTATATTCAATTCCCCTCCGCTTTTATGTGAATTTCCTTAAATCTATGCACTGCACTACAGCCTAATTTTTGTAGATCACATTACATTTGATTGAAATGGATTTGGGGAATTTTAAATATAAATTCAAAAATGAATCCAGAGGTTATTTAAGGGAAGATTAGCAAATGACTTGTGTAACTGAATTAACTTAGTTTATAATTTCAGACTATTTTAGGCACATTGAGGAAAAGTATGTTTAGAGAGAGTAATTTTGCTTGAATCGTTGAATAAATAACTAAAAGAATAATAAATTGTTTTATTATTTGCCTTATATTTTCTTCATTTTATTGTGAAATCATTAATTTCCTATATGAGCTTAATAATGTGCACTGAAGTAAATGAGATAGAGGCGTTACAAAGTCTGTGTGTCAGTCTAGATATGTAACATACACGTAATATGTTGAAGACTGTATCCGAGTGATACTAAAGAATGTGACTCAAATACTAAAGAATACAATTCAAATGCAAACGAATAATGACTGAAAATGCTAAGGAATGCAACTCAACTGCTAAAGAATAAGGATTCAAATGGTAAAGAATACGACTCAAATGCAAAAGAATAACGACTGAAAATGCTAAGGAATGCAACTCAACTGCTAAAGAATAAGGATTCAAATGGTAAAGAATACGGTTCAAATGCAAAAGAATAATGACTGAAAATGCTAAGGAATGCAACTCAACAGCTAAAGAATAAGGATTCAAATGGTAAAGAATACGACGCTAATGCTAATGAATTAAGACAAAAATACTAAAAGACACGACACAAATGGTAAATAATAGGGGCTCAAACGGTAATAAATACAAAAAGAGTTTTTCAAACAGTTTTGGTTTGATTTTATTAACGTGCACTAGAAGTAACACGATGGCTATAGGCGACGGACTTCATAACTTTGAGCCTCTGTCAAGTGATGAGGGTGGCACCTAAGCTAGCACCTTCCTCTCCAAACTTCCACAGTACTCTAACGGGGAAAATTTTGAGCCTCGATAGATTTAACGTGCATCAGCCCCGGCTACACGTTTGGTCCAAAGTGGCATCAAGGCTCAAATGAGGATTTTTTGGGGGTTTCTAAAAAATAACTATTTCATAAATCCTTATTCTATGAAAAGAATTATTGAACATAATATACAAAACAAACAGAAAATTTTCAAAGTAATATATTACACACAAACGAAAGCAAAATCATTTTAAATGTACACAACAGTCATGAAAAATAAGAAGCGGAAAAAGAGCAGTTTAAAGTCTTGAAGTTCACACACTGATTTGTCACACCTATTATGGAAAATTTAAATTATTCTCTGAGTTTATAGTTTAAGATATGACATTAATTTAGTCCAATTCATTTTCAATAATCTGTTCATTTTTATTGAATTGTGTCTTCTTGATATTATATTCTACCTTCGTTATCCTATTGAGAAGAGCATATTTTGTGATACTTCTAATTTCATACTGAATGATTTATTTTTTTCTGATGTAAAATATGTTCCATAGTTCATCTACTATATAGTAATATTAAATGAAATTTTGGCTTTACATGCTAAAAGAAACTTTGCACCTGTATGAATGTTTCTATACTTAAGGGCTCTGTGTTGTAAATGAGTATATATTCTCCAATGCTACGAATTACTATGAAAATTGAAGCATTTCCCTTCTTGAAAATACGTTTTTAGTTTGGTTAAGGAACTCTAATATTAAGCAAAGACAACATAATTTTTTTTACAAAAAACGTCTGCCTTTTGGAAATTTAATCAAGACGCTAAAGTATTCGCAAAAATATCGTCTGCTAATTAGAATATTTAAATGTATGCATTATTTTACATGTAATTTTGTAATTATGAATCCTGCATTTAAGCTATTCCATACCTTTTTATGGATAATTAGTGCAATTTTAAAATTGATTGGAAGATTGTGATTCAGTTTATGTTTCGTTCTGTGATCGCTCGTATTTGATTAGATTGTCATGATTATCTTAAAAGATTATGCGAAAGGAAGGTAAGTTTTAATTATTATAAAATTTATTTATTTATTAAAAAATAATGTGCATAATGACTTGGTACCCGTATTTATTCATATGAGTTTCGAATTTTGATTTCGGATTTATACTTTAAGGCGGTGAAGTTAAATTAATTTCATTTACATTTAAGAATGTGTGAGAGAAACTATTTTTTCAGTATAGATCGGCGTTATAGAATAGAAATTGAATAATATTCACTTAAGTTTCCTAGTAAAAACATCTGAAAATTTAATATTTTCTCGTTTCATATATTTTTAAAAAAGTCTGAAGCATTTCTATACAATATCTTAATTTTGTTTCTTTCATCTTTTTTCTCAATAGTATTTCATTTAATTTCTCTGAAAAAATAGTTGATATATAATTTTAAGAAATGTATTTGAATTACTCGAGGGACATTTTAAATAAAGCATTTTTTGTCATAATTTTTATATAAAATTAGTACTCTTTTTCCCCCCATTTTTTTACAAAATTTTATGAGAATAGTTATAATACTTTGGTTGAAAAATGTACAATTTTTGTTGAAATTCTAAATTTGCAGTTGCATAATTTACACGCGTGCTTCATTTTTATACAATCATAACGACTTTATAATTCTTCTTGTTGTTGGAAAAAAATTTTTTTTTGAGTTTTATTAGATTCATAAATGTATTTTTTTAGAAAACGTTTTATGGTTTATCTATTACATAAGTTTCTATGTTAATCCTGTAAAAATTAAAAAAAAAAAAAAAATTCGTCAAATAGAGCAATTCTTAAAGTATTTATTACGAAATAGATTTGCGTTATAGAGAAGACTTTAATATTTAATATTTGATAGTTAATTCAACAATTAGTACCATATTATTGATGAATTTTTCTACGCAACTATATCTTCCTTTTAAGTCGAATTTTAATAAAATCGGGATTTAATTTAATTTAGTTTAGTAAGTAGTTAAATAGTGGTATGATTAGTAGTTTGTATGATTATTTAAATTATTATTAATGTTTCGCATAAATGTGTTTATTTAAAATAATTTACAATTAGCACTGGATACAACAACAAAGAAATAGCTTTTGTTATGTGAACGTATTGACACAAAATTACGTTTAACTAAATCATGTTTTATATTAAAAAAAATTATACTTTACGAGTTAAAAATATAAATTAAAATTAAAAATTATTCTTCACTTATTTGGTTTTATAATATACAACAGGCATTGTAAAAACTGTTTTCTAATTGCATTTCACTAACAATTCCCACAACTGAACCATACCTTAGTATATTCCTGAGTTTATTATTTATATTTGTAAAAGTGTATCGTTTAAAAAAAAACAGATGAATGCTGAAGTAAAGAAAAAGCACACAGACCTGAAATATAAATGTAAATAACGTTATAATTTCTCTTCCATTTTTTATAATTCTTTTAAAGTATATTATATTAAAATAACTAAATTTTTGAAATATTAATAATCTTAACAATAATTTTAGAATAGTTAAATCAATCTTAGCAATATTATTCAAAGGTTTAATTTTTTTTTTTCATTTTGTAATAGAACTAAATATCTTATTTATACAAATATATAAAAAAAAGCTGTGTTAATATATTAATTAGGTGTTTCGTACGTACTTATTATATTAATAAAAAATATTAATCAATCTTCACAAACGCATACACATATAGAGAAAGAAAGCACTTTAATTTTTTATGAAGTTATTGAATTATATCTTAATCATCTAAGTGATCATTAACTCATTTCTATTTTGCAATTTTGTACCTATGATATACCCCATGGCGTATCTGAAAACAAAAATATTTTCTAACTCTTCTTTCACATTATATGAAGTAGAAACATTAATTTAATTACACGTTTAATCAAAAAATAAGCAACAAAAAATTGCAACTTAAGATAATGCTACTAAAAAAATGATTTAATTAACCTTGTTGAAAGGAATGAAAATGAAAACAACAACAAAAAACACATATATATATAATTAAAATTGATCTAAATAGATTTTAGTCAAATTACTTTATTTAGTTTGTGATATTGAGGTATTCATATGAGTTTCAGAAGCCAAATGCGTGTTCCATTATTTAAAAACTGTAAAAGCTTTTATAAAAGAAAAGAGTATTTAATATTTGAATAAGGGAGAGTTTGTATGATTTCTGTCAATTTATATGATATAATCGGTTTATTTATATGAGACATATTGCGTATATGAATTTGAATATGCGTGAGTTAGCCATTGATTTTGATTTATTGTTGTTTATTAACGACGCACTTAAAAGCGACATGAGGACTATTGATGAAGGACATCGTAATTCTGAACCTTGGTTACGTGACAAGGACGACACCTGAGTTGGGAACCCACTCTCCAAACTTCCTCACTACGCAAACGGAAGAACATGGAGCTTCAACAGATTTAGCATGCACAAACCCCGCTTCCCGACGAGTCCACAGATGTATCAGGTTCTAACCCATAATTTGAAGGAAGCAACGATGACCTCAAGTTCGCAACTTAGACTATTGAGCTACCGCGGCCTCTGGGATATCCTAGGGAGGAGCAGTGTCACCCGTGTTTGCCAAAGACAATAAGCCCCATGGGAAAGGACAATAATCCTTAAGATGCCTCGTGGGAGTGATGTTCTTGTGTATCTGAAGAGCATAAGTCTCTCAAAAGCTGTTTCTTAGGAAAGTGAAATCGTTATCTGGCGGCCATAACATTATGTTGAAGGATATCATAATTCTCCAAGTTAAATCTTTCCTAAGAAATCATCGCTTACCCGTTGATTCACATTTCACTCGCATGCAATGCTCTTTAAATTAGAATACCATGCCATCTGGTTTACATAGTGAGCAATTTAGTAACATCATCTGCTACTGCTAGATAACGGCACCACTTTTTTAGGAAACCATAGTTTGGGGCAATTACCTCCAAGGAATAGTGTAACACTGTAGTACTCATCTCATTTTTTTGTTATATGCTTTTTTAAAATTGGATCTGTGGTTCAAGGTCATTTAAATATTTCTACTTCAATAAACCCATATATCTTTATTTTTATTCATTTAAGTTTTTCAAATAAGCCCAAATCAAGTATCGTGAACATCATTTGCCATTAAAAAAACAAATCGAAGTGATATTCTATCCTTGCTTTAGGACTATCCTTCGGAGTCGAGTATCATAAAATCAAATTCCTCTGAATGACGAAGCTAAAGTAAATGGAAACATAATACACACCGTGGTAAAAATGCGTTGCGAGAGAATCGCGTCTTTTATGATAGCATAAAATCACGAGTTTCAGTAACATTAAACTCCAGGTTTATAACAAGAAGCAAAGACGCCGGTAATTGGAAGCCGAGACAAAGAAGTCGGGAATTTGCATCAACTCCGAATATAAAACGGACGAAGAGGCTCACAAGCGAGGTTTTACGGCATTTTTCCGATGGAGGCTCGTGGACTTGGAATTAATTTCACTGTCTTTTGACTTTTAAGGAAAGTTTAAATACTTTTAGTCGACAATTAATCACGGGGGTCTTGTTCTAATTTTATACACCGTTCTTTAACATGAGACGGGAGTTTGATTTAAGTTCAGAGAAATGTGAAATTTTATGATAAGAAGAGAGGGAAAAAATGTGCATAATATGATATTGTTCAAGGTAACTCGTAACTTTGTTTTAATTTAATTGTTATTTGTGAATGAGAATGTTTCTGAAATTAAAACAATGTATTTAGTCAAAGGGTTAGGTTCCATATACTGCCAGTGGTTGTGGTAGCCAGAAGTAAATCTGAGAATAAACTGACTTGGTTTTTCTTATATATATATATATATATATATATTAATAGAGACTCATAAAGAGTGTTCAACAATTGTTTCAAAGGTATGGAAGCAATGCATAATACTGGAGCCTAAAGATTTAATAATCCTACTTGAGAAATTGACAACTTACACATTTTAGGTCAAATAATTTGACCCTTTTACCAGGCAAAGTCTTACATCCTTTAATGGACCAATAATATATTTTCAAAACAAATTACCCCTTACTTCCTGTAAAATTTGTACGTATGGAGGCGTTTCAAATATATATAATTGGATTTAACCTTTTGAATTCCTGATGTACTAATAAAACTTCCAAACCCTACTCCACAGAATATTAACCATCTAAAAGAGAAATTTAAAATTCTTAACTACTGAAAATATCAGGATTGTTACGAAAATAATTCCCTATACTGCGTACTTGATTCTGGCTCGACAGTTTTTATTATAATGCATCATTTTGTGATAGGGCATCGCCTAAAAATGAATAATAGCCAAAGTGTAATTATACAGCATATCGGGATACAATTAAAAAATGAAGGACATGTCCAATGTAATAAGAGATTGGTACCACTACTAAATTTATTACTATGTATGTTCCAGTCCATACTTGACCTTATCTCATACAAGGACTGCCAGAACTTACCAAATTTAAACCTACTAAGGACTGCAGTCATCAACAAATAAATCAAAATTATATATATGTGTGTGTGTATTTTTGTACATATATATATATTGTTGTTGTTGCTTGTCCCCCTTGGCTAAGACAAACTAACCCAAGTCGCACAATTAAATCAAAAACCTCTTCCCCCTTATTCAACAGGTGCCCCTCAGATGCACCAATGTAGTCCAAGATATGAGAGGGAAAAGCAATGGCAGAATAATGGTAAACAGCATGAGTCTTCTCGTTTCAGTTGAAAATTAGACTCTTAATGTGACCACTCCGAAGTCTTGATAAAGTGGTCTGAACAAGTCTTTGGCAGAAGCACTACAAAGATTGTCCAGGGGACTCAGCGGCATACCTAACATGTTCTGGTGGGATCCTCTAAGTGGTATTTATATTAATCATAAACAAGGAGTAGACCGCAGAATTTCTCAGTTCGGTGGAAGAGACATTGGGAGTTCGATACCTTCCCCAGCTAGCAGGATAGCAATTTCTTTTCCTAAGCCTCAACACTGTAAGCGTACAGTACCACCCTGCGTCACAGCAGCCAATTTTAGAATGATATTTTGTCCAAACTTATCCAGGATATTGGGCCAATTTCTCAAGTAATGTATGGAGCTTTTGTTACCTGTCAGGATCCAAACATCCTCCCTGTCATTCTCCAAAGTAAGATTTAATGCATCTCTAATAGCAACAAGTTCAGAGCAAAAAATAGAACTTTGATCGGGGTTTCTAAAACAAGTATCTATGTTCTCCTCTACTTGTTTTCATAAGATCACCACTGCACATTCTTCCCATATATGTAAACAAAAAACCAGAAGGATCAAAATTATTTCTTACATATAAATAAAGGAATAAATGTAAATTCTCATTATTCTCAGACCTCTAGGGGTCACGAAATCTACCTCAGACTGTTATGTGGAATAGATGGTGTGAATTAACAGAAATTATTCACAATTTTTATTTATTTTTTTCTAAAGACAATTATACAAGTCACAAATGAACCTTAAAGAATTGTGCCTTACTTGCCAGTTAGTGAGAAACCGTATCGTACTACTCCAGTTAAAGAAAAAGAAATTAAAGGTGGAGTTAAAAAATTAGTTTAAGTTAGATTAATAAAACAAAGCAATAGACCCAATTCAGCTCAATTAACTTTTGCTTTTAAATGTGATGAAAGGGAATAGACTAGACTATCCATATAATTTAAGAAAAAAGTAAATGTTCCTTATAAATCAGATTCTGAACCATTACCTCTAATGGGTAGTTTATTAGACAAATTATTTTAAGTAAATATTTTCTCCTCTTTTTACTTCAGGGTATTGTAATGTACCCATGATGGAGAAAAACTTGCTTTCTTCTCTAATTTTGGTTTCAATGAATGTTGCAGATTATTATTTTGCATTGAAGAAGCTCCTCCAATTTTTAATAGATTAATTCAAAGAATATTAACAAAGTATTGAATAGACTTTTATACCGTTATTAAAATTCAAAAGACAACTAATTAGTAGATTGAAAGGTTTTGGCAATGAAAATGCCACTAAATACCTAAGAATAAGTGATACCCTAACAACAGTAATAATTTTTGTGTAATTTGATCAGATGAAAAAAAAGCAAAAATTTGGGTCCGAGAAGCGAAATTTTTTCTTGTTAAGCGATTTTCGTTTCGCGTTAAAAATGCATAAAGTTACATAATATTTGGTCGGAACCACAGTATTACTTCATTTTATTCGATTTTTCATGTTCAGCATTTTAGTGTCAAACATTTTTTAACTGTGTGTGTAAATAGAATTTCTTTAATCTATGCAAAGCATACATATTCTGTTCTACACATATATTGCTCTAATACGCCTACTACATCCACCAAAAGAAAAACCGCCGACACACTTTCAGGAAAGTAAAAGGGTGACTCGTTCGAAAAATACTCTATCCCCTTCCGTCCTGATGGATGACACGGCTTTGACCAACCCCCTGGCCGAACATAGAATGTCACGAATCTTTGCTCCAAGCTGCACGTCGCTGGGAAAGTATTTTTCTGCGCTGTTTGCGGCCCAAGATTTATCATAAAATCCCTCCGCCTTTGAATTGTAGATGGCATATTTCGAAGTCTTTTTCTTCTTTCTGTCTCGGAACTTTTTGGGATGGGAACCGGGTAATGCATAGCGTATTAATTCTGATGTTACTCTGAAATGTTTCACGCAACAGAGCGAATAGAATTTGAAGTTACGATCGTGGGCTTCGTTATTTATTTTATATATGCATCCCCAATGGGACTATAAATCATTACTTAATGAAAATGATTTATAGTAATATGATGAGTCTCAAAGTTATGACGATGAATATTCGAGCGAAAATATTTCTTTACTTTAAACGATCATTTGTTTAAATATTGTAATATCCTTAATGCTTATGAAATGATTTTTAACTCTTATTGGGTAAAAAAATCACGTTAACGGTATCATAGTTGCAGTTTTATACCAGTAAATTCATTTTATTTTGTAAATTTAATAAAGAGATGTTAATGAGATTAGATATATTACAAGAATTACATATTTAAAGAAAATTATAAAATTGATTTCTTACAAATATTGCAAACAATATTGCAGTGCCATTTACAAAGGAATGTAGTGCACATTGTGCTTCTCTCCTTTTCTCCTTGCAGTATATTTCCTAACTTCTTTCTTTATATATATATATATATATATATATATAATCTTACTTGTTTATATGTAGCTTGTGGTTCTGGTGTTGTTTTCTCAATTTGTTTCGTCAAGTGTATTTAACATTATTTTCCTCAAATTGTTTTCCAAATTCGATATCATGAAAACATATTCACGGTAGCAAAATAAATAAAATAAAAGGAATAAACATTTCTAAAATAATTATTTCCTTATCTCTCAGCTTATAGTTGACTTACTGAAAACAAAAATTATAACTATGCTATTTAGCAGTAAATTAAATTACCTGCGGTAATTTTTAAAAATTTGCACTTAATGGTACCTTGGGCAAAATATTACCTCAGATCAGTTTCTTTGCTGTGCAATTTAAAAAATATATACGAAAAGGGATCTTTTTAATGATAACGGTATCTACTGATGCCATCAATGATTCCAGGAAAATTAGAATTACTAATTATTCGATTTCTTAATAATATTAGATAAAGAATTTTGCTAGAGGTGACTTTATCCCATGATACCTTTTAAGTGTTAACTTTAGCACAGAGTTATTTTACATACGCATATATACACACAAACACGTATGCATTCACACAGTCATGCACACTCTTAAGCTCACACGCACAAACTAGTGCGAAACACTACGAGGATAGATTCAATCGAAAATCAGCAAAACTTCCTTTAAATAAGGCCAGTTTTATAAATGTATCGGGATTATTTATATTCATATATATAATTAATAACATAAAACATAATTACTATAATGAAATATTTCATAATACAATATTTTTTATAAGATCCTAAGTTTGGAATTTTAATAATGTTAGTAACAACATTTAGTTGTTAGTATGGGATATCTTGTGTAACTTTTAAAGCTTTTCAATAGTCCTGGTGGCTCAGAGCTTTGGTTTACGAGTTTCGTAATCATTTACTTTAGAAAAGAACTGTAGATTCAAGTCGTAAGCCAACCAAGTTCTCAAGGGCACTGAGGTGTTAGTCCAGTGGTCACGGTCACGAGTTAGTGGTCAGCATTATTTCTGTCAAGTTGTAGGTTCAAATCCCGATTCCATTAAATAGCTATCGCATGACTATGCTGATGCGCATTATATATGTCGGGGCAAAAAGTCTTCGCGTTGACACGGTTTGGTGTGCTAATAAAGATAGTGATGATCTAACTCTCGTATCATCCCTGTCCCTTATACGTCGTCCCCAGTTAGGAGATCATAGATAACAATCCTCTTGTTGATCAAAGTATGTCATTAACAGACTATCTAGTTCAATCTAACGCTATATGGAATACTGAGTGGTGGTATGAATAAGAGTATCTACTTTTAAGCTCCCATGTGCTATTTATAGAAGTTCCGAAATTTAGATATCTGCTATTGAGCTAGGCTGTTGAGCTATTCGTAATTTACTCTTCACTTACCTCGGGGACTTTTGGTTATTTGGTTTCCATGTATATATATAATTATAATTTCTTCTCAAACCAAATGAAGTGTGAACAGATAAATTAGATGAAGATAAGAAGTACAGTGAATTAAATTATAGATAATGATGTATAAGTAAAATAGAAATGAACGGAAAAGGGAGGGAGATAAAGAGAGTAACGACGAGCCGATAGATTTTCGCAAATTGGATTGCATCATCGTAATTAATCGTTTGGATGGAAGTGCCTCCTAGTTGAAATAAAATATTCAAATCTGCTATAATTGCGAAGTGTTTGAATTGGAATGAGTGATTTGGATTGCGAGGACAATGTACTTGAATATAAACTAGGATTCAAAGAGTTAAGAGGAGAGAGAGTATGCAATATCCTAAATAAACAGTTTTGTCCTTCTTTTACGTATCTTCAATTGCGTTTTGAACTTATTGACTATTTAATTACACTTTAAGATGGTTATAGAGTTAAATAGTGAAGGACACACGTCACATAGTGATGTGAAAACAATAATTCAGCGCACGTACTAACAAAATATTGCTTTTGTTCCATTAACTAAATTTTGTTGAAACTGTAGTGGAAATAAAAGAAAGCACTAAGTAATTGCAATCCATACACACACACCTAAAAACAAAACTATAAATGATTTTCTAGCGTGACAAAACTGGTAGATGAATTACTGAACATCTTCCGTCCATTCCACGATATCTAAAGACAAACCAAACAAAACGCACGAAGTCCACATTCTAGCAACAACTCGAAACGTCCAATTCTCTCGGGAGTCTGTTTGCTAATTGAAAAGATACAAGCTGGAATTTTTTTTTCACAAGAATGGACGCTTTTAAATGGAATAAACGTAACATTTTCTAAAAGCAAAAATAATTGCTTTTCCACATTGAAAATAACGGGAGAAATTATAGTTAATTTTCTTTTTTGAAGCGGAGTTTTATAAATTAGATTCATTTCGGGAGAGGGAATTTTGAATGCAGCCTGCGTCCGAATGTTTTAATTATATTACGTTTCTTTTGGTTTCATGGAACATTGGGAGCCAAATAAAATGTCACTGGATATTTTCAAAATTACTGTCTTGAAAGTCTGAAATTAGTTGCGGAAATGTTTTTCTTTGTAGCTATGGTTTTTTTTTTTTTTTTTACGAATGCATTAGAATATGTTGCAAATTTAGGTTGAGAAATACTATATGCCTTGATTTGGTCAGATACAAAATTTTCCCCTCCATTTAGAAATTGTTTGAAATCTGAATTAATAATTTTAATAATCTAGTAGTGGTTCATCATGAGCATTATGGACAGTAACAGTTAAGCTCAGATTTCACATTCTCTTTCTCTATCTCTCTCATTTATAAGATTTTAGCATAAGGTAACGGTACTTAACACTATTCCTGCTGTAAAATGTTTTCCAGTTGTGCTAGTGATGCATTTTTGTCTCAATATTGACTTAAATAAAATCAAAATTAATCATTATGTCCAATTCTACTTCAACTGTTATTGATGAGCCCCGTCGTGGATTTTGGAAAGAGTATTTCCCAACTTCATAATTTTACGAAATACACCTGCGAGAAGTATAAAACCTCTGTAATATATTAGCCTTGCTATTATAAAGCTAGAAACACAAATTTCCTACTTCAGTTTTTTGCTGTCATCTGTTTTCAATCGATTGAAACAGAATTAGCATATTTTTTTGAAAGATCAAAAGCTTTGTGAGATATCTGTTCTGCTCTGACACCTACTTTGATTTGACATTTGTGTACCCATTATAACTATTTCACATCTTTTAGGTTTGAAAAAAATCTACTTGTAAGTGATGTATTTTCTGCGGGGACTGTGTGGTCTCAATGAAAGTATATTCCATCAATGTTGAAACCAAACAACAAATTACAAATAGTGAAATAATGCTCCTAACTATGGAAGGTGTTTCTAGAATAAAGTTGATTGACAATATGGTTCTTACTTTTTTTTTTTTACAGTTGCACATAATCCGTCGATTATGATATCTGTATATTAAACAATAAAATATGCTACTTAAAAAAAGAAGTACTTTGCCCAAAACTGTCCTTATATACAACAATATCGTGGGAGGGATTGATTGTTTCGATCAAGAAAAAAACGGTATTGAAATAGGAAGAAGGCCAGCAAAATTATGGTCGTATTTTTATTTTCTTAATGGTCTTGGTACCGTAACATAAATAGTTTTATATTGTGTCAAGTAAACAAACGAAACAGAAGTTTAGATCAGCTAACATGTACAGTGGCTCCCAAAATTGAGTATATACCTCTCTTACTTTGCTTTGAAAATCCAAACACACGATAAAAAGTATTATCTTAAGGTTATTTTTAATAGGAATAATAAATCACTCCTTAAATAAGATATTTATCTTAAAAAAATAAGTTAATATAGTAATAAAATTATTTGTATTCTCTGAATAAATTACACGAATTGATATCACAAAAGTAAGTATACACTTTGTAGAAAATGTTCACAACCTGATAAAGTATCAACCTCTATTTTATTAAGGTTTTTGCGTTTCATACTGACATTGAATTTAGAATATGATGAATAACACATGGATCAATAAGTTCCGAGACTAACCCAGAGATGGCGCTCGTAGTAAACCAGTAACCAAGTCTTTCTAGAGTACTAACCTTTGCTTGAAACGTGTCAAAATTTTAAGTCGATCGGACCAGAAACAGCTGAATTATCGAGGTTGGAGTAAAGTCGTTTTGTAGTTTGTTTAAAAAATGGAAAAAAACGAGTTTCGTGTTCTGATAAAACATTGTTTTTTAATGGGTAAAAACACCGTGCAAGCGAAACAATGGATTGAAAAATGTTACCCGGATTCTTGTCCATCAAAAGCAACGATTTGTCGGTGGTGTGCCGAGTTTAAACGTGGTCGTACCAACACAAATGACGCTGAACGCTCGGGTAGACCTGTGGAAGCCGTTACACCGGAAAATGTGAGTGAAGTGACAAAAATTATAATGAAAGATCGTAAAGTGAAGCTCCGTGAGATTGCTGAGATGACACAGATATCATATGGAAGTGTATTTACTGAAAAGGTTTTTTTGAAGTGAAGTGAAAAAGGTGTTTTCCAAGTGCGTGCCGCGATTGCTTTCGATGGAACAAAAACAGCAACGAGTCGATGATTCAGAAAGCTGTTTATCGCTATTTACTCGCAACAAAAAAGATTTCTTGCGTCGTTACGTGACCATGGACGAAACATGGATACATCACCATACCCAGAATCGAAGTCGTGAATATTCGAGGCACAGGCTGGCTGCCAGGCCGTGCGCCACCAGCTGTATATCAACCAATGGCGCGGGAAAATTCGTGTTTATTGATGGGATCATAGACAGAATTCAATACTTGAACCTTCTGAAAAATAATTTGAAGTAAAATGCTGGAAAATTGGGTTTAAGATCGAGTTAAATTTTTCAACATAATATTGATTCTAAGCATACAGCTAAAATTGTTCAATTGTGGCCGTTGTACAATTATAGAACGCAGTTGCACACTCCACCACTAGATAGATCTACTTTGGATTTACCTCATCTCAACTTTATCCAAAATTTATGCTCAAAGTTAGAAAATTCTGTCCAAAAGCAGCATTCTACTAGTAAGGACCATTTGAAAATTATTTTAAGAGAATAATGAACTAAAATCAAAAGTGAAACAACCCCAAATCAAGGTAAATTGTTGCCACACCATCTGGATACCGTCATTATTTCAAAAGGATGTGCAACAAAATTATTAGTTTGTCTTTTTATGTTTTCATTTATAAGTTATGCCTGGTATGTCAGTATGTTGTAAATTCTGCTTAAAAATTATGTAGTTAATATATTAAACTGTTTTCATATTTGTTTCCACATGTAGTATATTTCTTAAAATTTATATATAGATTTATTTTTCACTCATTTATATATAGATTTATTTTTCACTCATTTATATATAGATTTATTTTTTACTCATTTATATATAGATTTATTTTTATAAATATTCAGCATTACGTTTTTAACTTTTAATGTTGAGAAAGGAAAATATGTACCCAATTTTGGGAGCCACTGTATATTTTGTATAGCATTAGTTCGTCAGTTAATAGATGGATGTTCCTCAAGAAAAAAGAAAGTTTGTACTGCTAGCTTTCAGGCAAAGAAACGTGAGGTTCCGAATGATATGTGTTTATCAAGTGTGAAAATTGTATTTCAAAAATCGTTTCCAAAGACTATGTAGAAATATAGCACAAATGACAAGAAAAGAGGACCAGTGTGTGCAGAATGTGATGTTCCTTTGAGCAATGCAATATTCTTCTCAACTTTCCATGGTAAATAATTGCCACTTATTGCATTTTCCCTATGACCTTCCGTGGGAAGTATGTTTTCCACCACTTAAATGCAAATATAAAATTCCGTAAAATAAAATATATTTCCTTAAATGTTATTGTTTAGTTCCTAATAAAACACACAAAAAACCGGGAGGAATTTAAAAAAGAAATAAATGACCCACAAAAAAGGGTTAAGCATTTTTAATTTTAAAATATTCTTGCTCTCGATATGAATTTAGAAATTAGATATTTGAGAACAGATTTGTTAGCCAGTCAGCTATAGATAAAAATAATTTTCAAAGATAAAGAGGAATCACCATTCAATTATTAATATTAAAATATTTTGTCAATATCTTGACTATAAGACATATGGTTACTAGATGTGTAGCTATACATACAGATCTACTTTGGATATAAAAGTGCAAAAAATAAAAATATTTGCTATAAAGTTGGAATAATTTATCGCTTAAACACATAGAAATTCTGTGAAAATTAAAATACATTTTTGAATATTTTAATGAAGCAAACATTCAAAGCAATACATATGCATGCCTCTCACATAAATATAATATAAATTCGAGTCTATATAATAAACAACAAAATGTCATTGATGGAATTTATTTCATGTATTGTACAAATCAAGTATTTATGCCACATTGTTTAATTTAAGTTTTACTAATTAGACTGTATGAATAAGAGCTTTTGCCCATACATGCTTACTTACAATACATTAATTCAACTTACTACATTCAAAACTTAATGATCAACAACAATAAAAAAACATCAGCTTTCAAATAATTTAAGAACTTTTTTGTATCAGTTGGGTCACAAATCAACGAATATTTCAAGAAAGTTGTCCTTTGAATTTCTAGCATTTATTTTCGCTTCGTGTAAATCTACGTCATGGAAAATGCATGGCTTGAGAGTAGATACTCATCCCATCCAGTATCTCTTGAGTTTTATCTTGGTGAGTAATTATCCACAGCGCTTATCTTGGGAAGGCAGCGCGAGTCAAACGGGAATTCAAACGCTGCAATTAAGACACAGGGGATGAATGTATTTGGACTCTTCATCCTATTTATAGACGGAAAGGGCAACTCTTGAATCTTCTGCCCCTGCGTTCGATATGAGAAAGTAGAATTATTTCGCTATTGCAAACATTTTCCTAATGAAGAGAAATGAAACGAAATTGGGGACATTTAAGTTTTATTCTTTTTTCTTTTAAGGGCATATATTTGGGAGAAAACATGTTTGGTCATTCTAGCCTCTGAGTATTTGTCATAACTTTCATATAGACCTTCGCCTTTCAAATATACACCAAAAAAATCTCTTAATGAAAAAACCATGTTCGTATGTGTGCTCCGCATAACTCAAAATCTACTCAATTAATTTCTCTGAAAAATTCACATTTTTTTAGTACTATTAATGCTAAGAATGTTGCGAAAGTGCTTTGATTGAAATCTGGTGCACAGTATGGTTTAAGTGAAGTAACAGTGAGAATTAGCGATCACTACCATAAATGTGGCGAATTTTAAAATAGGTTGCTTCAAAATCAATACGTATCTTTGACATAAAATTCGGCAAAAAATGCAAAAACAATCAGATAATAGCATGGACAATTGACAAATTTAACGTTATTAAATAAGAATTTAATGGTCTTAGTAATTTATAGAGTTAATTAATAAATTTTTAATATTGAATGATTAATTTTAAATAATGTTAAAAAAGAAAGAAAAAATAATAATATTAAAATTCATTATTAGGTCTCAGTGTTTCAGTATTGTTTTATTTTATATAAGTTACTAAAATAAATTACAGGAAGTAAATACATGAGTAAAATACAAATAAAATTGATTTCCATGTGCAATCATATACTTTAACAAGCTAAATAAGAATGAAAAACACTTAACAGTTATGAAAAAGAAAAAAAAAATTACTACACAGAATGCATTTCCTGTCATTTTAAAGAAATAAATTAATATTGAGTATATATATATACATATATATATACTCAATTTTACCAACAGCCAAATATTGCTGGGTCCACTGGAAAATAAATTTTAATAATAAATGAAAAATAAAGATAATTACATTGGTAGAGTTGGTTGTTTATAGTACATATGATTAAGTACTTATGTATTTTTTACACATTATGTAACATAATTATATTGAATTTTTGTTTTCATGTAGAGTTTTAATAAACTATTTTACGAAAATGGGGTTGTAAGATACTAACCAGACCTTGTTGGGTTTGACTATTATTCCGTCTCGGTTGTTTGCAAACAAAACCCTGTGTATATACTTTTAACTTATTATAAATTGCGTACAATGCGTTTTTGGAATCTTGGAAGAAAAAAAAATTGTCTGAAATAAATGATTTATGGTTCGAAAATCATAATATATTTTCCCTGATATTGTTATATAACTCTACCTCTTAAGTTTTTGGCCGTGGAATATTTCAAAGTTTTTAGTGATTTTAGTTCTTTGCTGCTTATTTAAAAGAACATTCAATCTCAATTAAAAATCTTAAACCTGAAGAAAAAAAGACTTTCAAAATAATATTTTTAGAAGTATTTGGGAAGATTTACTTTTAATCCTTTTGTTTATTATAGAATTTTATTCCCGTATCATTAAAAATTATTAAATATTATATCTAACTAGCAATTACATGCCTTTTTTTATTTCATTCTGAATGAACAATTATTCATCAGAGAATATGCAAGCACATTAAAGTATGTAGGTGTCATAATCATTCAAAAGATGCGCATAAATAATTAACCTTGTAAAAATTTTCGAATACACAAAATTCGTTTTTGTATTTCGATGTATTTTTAAAAAGCATGTAATCACTTAGCATGTTATTATTATTTTATACATTGTACTCAATTATAGATGTTATAAATTGAATATTTATTATACTTAAAGCAGTTCCCCCCCCCCTTACTTTCTTTTGATACTAGCTCGTGACCGCTTTAACCTAGTGGCTAAAGTAGCGGACTCGTGGCCGGCGTTTTTCGTTGAGTGATAGATTCGAACCTCGTTGCCACTAAGGACCGTGTACCCGGGGTTGATGCACGTTAAATCTGCTCGAAGTACTCTCGATGGCGTAATGTGAAAGATAGAAGACAGGGAGTCAGCTCAGGTATTTCATAAAATTTCGTTTTCTAAGTGTGACCATGGTTGCGAAGTCGTGGCCAGTGTTGATTTCGACGAGTTGTTAGTTCAAGCCCTGTATGTCGCTTAAGACGCGCCATGTAGTGGGTAGATGCACATTAAATTTGGTCCAAGTCCTCTCACTTGCACAGAGTGAAAGTTTCAAAAGGTAGGTGCCAGCTCAGGTGTCGTCCTCGTCACTTGACTGAAATTCAAAATTATGAGGTCCGTCACCAATAGTCCTTGAGTTGCTTCTAATAAGACGTTAATGAGGCATAATCTCATAAGAACTCTATTAATATATATATTCCCCATTCTAATTTTTCCCCGAGATTTCTTTCCTTTATCATCTTTCATTTGTAAGACAATTTTCGAGAACATTTTTGAATAATTGCTTAAAGACCTATAACAACAAATGGGAAATTCTTCACATTTAGAGAATTTATGTGAACCGAATAAGACGTACAAAATGGCAAATTTATTCTTTCTCATACATATATGTATGCGTATGTGTGTATGAAAATTCAAATTGCAAAGTAACAAATACAAAATTTCATGCGTAAGTATAGCAATGTATGTCTCTCCTTAATATATATCTACTATTTAATTCCAAATTCTTATTGATTTCTGCTTAAAAATATAAGAAAAGATCTTTGGAGGATCATTTTCTTTGTACACTGAGTGTTAGAAGAAATGACTCAATTTTATATAGTTCCGGGTTCATCGCGACTTAAATTGTGTTTTATTGAGGATCGTCAAGGAACTTATTTGATCCTGAAAAAAACTTTCTAAAGCTTTATCTATTCATCAATCGAACGTTTACTTGATGCCAGATCATGTCGAGACATCTTTGCGGATTAATACAGTTCCTAAAGAACTATGCTGAAATTAACTACACCCTCATTTGAATATTTATTTGCGCTTGAAGTAAATCCTCGTCATGGAAAATGCATGTATAGAGAGTGGATATTCAGTAATTCTAGTATCTTCCGAGTTTTATCTCCATGAGTAATTATACTAGGTACTTATCTCAGGCAGGCAGATCGAGTTGAATGCGAATTCGAATGCTGCTATTAAATAATGGAAGCAGATGAATTTAGACTCATCATGCGAGCGAGGAAAAGGGGCAAGGGTGATTCTCGAGACTTTTTTTTTTATTTCCATGATATGAGAGTCTGAAAAATCTATGTCATTTTATTATTGTGAGAATTTTGTAATAAAGAGACTGAAATAACTAGTTGACAAACAATCTTTAATCAATAACCTTTTGTAAATCTTCTTCGATATTTAATATTAACTGAATGTTCCCATAATTGCAATTTTTCTTCAGACAGTTTGACTTAGACATTTTACAATTGCAACTATATGTTTGATATTTAAGTGGAAAAAGACGCATTTCGATTGTTATGAATATTTGTATGTGTTTTAACAAATGCAACGATTTGTTATTATATTTAAGGGAAAAAAATATTTTCATTTTAATGTATTTTAACAAATTCAACGACATGTTGCGATATTAAAGCAGAAAAAAATGTATTTCGTGTATATATATATATATATATATATATATATATATATATATATATACACACACTGTGTCACTTTATTTATGTTAAAAATTACTACGTAGCTGAAATGAACTCAATAGATATTTTTTTCTACCGAAAGAAAAATGAACATGCTTTTTGAAAACGCCTTTTTTACATAAAATAAAATATAGTAGTCACGGTAGCCTAAAGGTCATGGTTTCTGATTCGTGGCCGCCGGTATTCGTTGTGTCGCGGGTTCGATCCTTGACTGCTAGAATCTGTCGGGGGTCAAAAGTCATCCCATTTCCGCGGTGTTTAAGTTAGGAGAGAGGGGTTCTAGGTCAGGTGACGTCCTCGTCACTTAACAGATGTTCAAAATACGAAGTCCATCGACAATAGCCCTCTTGTTGCTTCCAGTACGACGTTAATAAAAACTAAACGGAATTAAAACATAAAATATATCGTTTGTTTCTACTTTTTCATTATAATGTTTAAAAATGAAATTTTGTGGTAATTGCGGACACTTAGACATTAATGAGGATGCTGTGAGAGAGTTGTGTTTTTAATAATTCTTCAATAGTTATTTATTTCTTGTAAATAATTAATAATACTCATATATTCGGGATACAGGAATTGATTATGAATTCAAAATTCATTTTAGCCGAATAATGTGAATATCGTTTCAATAACGTATATTTAAATTTCTGAAAATAATTTATTAATTAACAGTTTTTGAGTTCATGTATTCTTGTTTGAAAGCTTTATTACACCAAAACAAGAATATTTGCTGTTTGTTTCGAATCATAGCTGTTGATCTCAAATTCAATTACTCACGAAGTTAGAGAACGCATTTTTCAGACATTGTACTGTCAAACTAAGGTTATTATTCATAATATTTTTTCATTCCTTACTACAAGGATCTTCGTTTGTAAACTTTTGATTATTCTCAGCTTTGGATATCGAATTCAATTTACTATCTCTAGGTGGATATGAAATATCATTCTGCTTTTTGTTTCTGGAACCTTGGTTTTTCTGAATTATTAAAATTAAATTTATTTTTATTATTCTTTTTTATTTCATGGAAAAGTAGTTATTTAATTCAGTTTATCATGGCATTAAAATCTTATTTTAAATTGTAAGATTTTATAAGAATATGATAACAATTTCTTAAGACGCTCAGTAATTAAGATTTTTTTGTTTATTTATTACTGCACCCTCTTCAAATAAAGAAATCAAATTCAGCAATAAAATAATTGACTCCTTTTATTGAATATATATTTTAGATAAAGTGTTGCTTCAATTTTTGGCTGAGGGTTAAATTCAACCAAATTGTTTATATTGGGTCAGTGGTATTTTCCTTTTAAAACAGATATTATTATGAATGATAAGGAAGATTTTATTGAGAAAATAATACGCTTTAGATTTTAAACTGGAAATTTAAATTCTAACTCTCATATAACCAATCATAACTCAATGAACTTCATTTTTCTTTTCGATATCATTGACTTCCTCGATGCTGAACTTGTGACGTCAATTTAGTCAAGTCCAGCTTTAAGTTTGCCGTTTTAAGACGAATACAAGTATCTGAATTTTCGATAGTTAAGCTGTCCTGTTATTACATTAAATAAATTTTAAATGTGAAAATATCCGCTCCCATTTATGAATTAAGTCGAATTTGAACAAAATGGCAAATACAATTTTATTCCGGAGGTAAAAACTTCGCAGGAAGTGATGCTCAACACATGGATATCATGAAAGGATCACAACCTTCTGATAATTCTGTTATTATTTATCCTGATTTTGATATTACTGATTTTCTGTTTATTTTTTGTGTATTCAATAAGTATCCGTTTCAAATATCTGTTTCATAATTTACATTTATATTTTATAATTTATTTTCAGAACTCAAGTGAGTTTATTAAATGCTTACGACGGATATCCGTGGATCCTAGTTTGTCGAAGCCAGTTTAGACTTTTCAGATGAATTGGTTCGGTGATCAAAACTTCGATTACTAGAAATTATTTTCTGTTTCTAAAAACCACACGATGATTTTAATATGACGCTGAGATTTAAGATGAAAAGCAATTTATACAGTTGAAAAATATTTCAAACATTTTGTTATGGTTCCCGTCTAGAGGGTATTTTGATTTCGTGAGTGTAATGTTGATCCTAGGAAATTTCTACTACCTTCCTTAAATCTTTATTATTGCGTCTTATTCGAATGAAATAAATTTAACCGAAATACCAAAAAGCATTGAAGGTTCATACGGAATTACTTTTTTCTTCATAATCTTAAAAATATTTTGTAAGATCGACAAAACCTACAAAAGAATCAATAAAATAAGTGTTAAAATGTTTTTAAGAATTGGTGGAAAAAAGTAATTATATAGAGACCTTTATAATTTCTTGCTCTTTCAATTACATTTTCTTGCACTCACAATGGCAAAGATTTGAGGACATAAGTAGAAATTTCATAGTATAAACAATAAGATCACGAAATCAAAATATCCTGTTGGCAGGATACTTAAATAGAATATCTTTTCATCATTACATCTGTTTCATTTAGATTGTAAGTCTTAATAGGTTTTATTGTAACATTGTACATATTTCTCTCCCCCCCCCTCTTTATCTATTAAGTCCAAAAAAAGAAGCGTCATATTAACTTTTTTTCAGAGAATCATATTAACTTCTCTTTGGAGTATATTCAGCAGAAACAACACATTACTTCTTTTTGTTACTTGGTTTCCAGTTTCTAAAGAAAATACATCACATCATTGGTGATTTGGCTGAAAATTGATGCCTAATCAAAATTTACCAATGAATCAGTGTTAAGTATTCTCTGGCCCCATTCAGCAGCAGGAACACACATAAGTTAAACAAACTTTCCTTAGAAATACCAACTGTTTTCAGAAATAATTATATTTTGAATCATTCTATTTTTCGGATATTCACATTACTAACAAACAATAGTTATTAGAATATAAGTTGAATTTTTTAATTTTACGTACAAATTTATAATCGGTAATAAAAAATTATATATATATATATATATATATATATATATAATTTTAGAATATCCCAGTCTAATAGTATATAGTCTGTTAAAACATTGAAAATATTAGTTACTAATTTTTGTTTTTCTTCATATTTTTGGATTTGTTCAATAATATGATATTTCTTATATTGTCTGTGTTCTTTTCATTAATTTATTTTCTTTTGAGTTTTATATAATTCTTCTTTTATAGTTTAATTTGATTAATATATTTTCATTCAGATTTTTTTTTTCAATTTTTTCTGTTTTTTTAGGGTTTGGTTTATAAATGTTATTTATTATTGATTCATTTGCGATTTTTTTTACTTATTGTTATAATTTTATTTTTTGAAATAATTTCCTGGTTTATTTGTGATTTAAAATTTTTTTGCTGTTTAATTGAAATTAAAATTTCAAAAAAAAAAAATCTCTCTCTGTATATATATGCAGTGTATTTTCTTGAAATTTAACATTATTATACTCATTACTTTAAAAAATATCAGTGTAAATGTTCATAATGATTCAGAATCAAAGACTATTTACAAGAAATGAAAATACTTTATAACGTAAAGACCTCCACCAATCAGCGAAATATTACTCGTCGGTTCATGGCTAAACTGTTTTCGGATCAATGGGATTTCTGAGCGATGAACACAGCAGGAAAATTACCCTTTCCTCGTCGGACATTTATTTGCGCTTCATGTAAATCCTCGTCATGGAAAACGCATGTCTCGAGAGTAGATATTCAGCCCTTTCAGTATCTCTTGAGTTTTATCTTGGTGAGTAATTATCCTAGGCGCTTATCTCGGGGAGGCAGCGCGAGTCAAACGGGAATTCAAACGTTGCAATTAGACACTGGGGGAGGATGTATTTGGGCTCCTCATTGCTATTGGAGGTCGGAGAGAAGGACTGGCGAGTCTACTCTTCACGCCGACGATCTGAGATGTTGAATTATCCAACAGTTTCAATGTTTGCTTTATAAAATGAGAAAGAATGAGTTCGTTCGGATTGGAGAAGATCGCATTCTTTATGAATATTTTTATAAGATGATAGATTGAAACATTTTAATTTTGATGCAATATGTATTCATCATTTTATAAATAATTTTTTTAAATATTGAAGGTAGTTTAATTCAGTTTTTCAAAGGAAAATATTTTTATGATGTGTGTGCGAAGTTTCTTAAATATTTATTTCTGTACTTTACTTTTACCTTGCATAATCTTATTATGTAGCATATTATATTTCTTTAATTCGATGAATACTTTTAATGATAAAAATAATATTCTCGTTATAAATGTATTCTATCAAAAAGAGCTCTTCAAAATTTATTTTCATGTAGGGGAATTGTTATATATATATATATACCATAAAAATATAATTTTATCTTTTATTTTGTACTTTGAAAAAGTTATTGTATGATAAAATGTTTCTAAAAAGAAATAACAATAATTACAAGGAATTGTGATATTGAACTTGTAATAAATAAAAGACATTGAAAAATTAATAATATCAGCTATTCTTCTATACTACTAAGCGTGATTAATGTTCATCCGTATCTAAAGTGATAAAATATGGAATAAATCGAATATATTGATTTAAATATTTCATTTTTAAATGCATAATATGGGTAGAATATACGTTGTAAGTATAAACTAAATTTGAAAGGATAAATTTAATAAACCAACCAAATAATTCATTATAGAATCAGACAAATAAATCATAATTACATTTATATTTTCTATTAAATCGTTGAACATCGGTTATTATAACAAGCACTATTATTTTTCTACATAAAATAACTTAGTTTTAAAATAACAACAAAATCTTTTCCGAGTTCTTTATAAAAGTACATAAAAGTATACCTAAGTTATTTTGATATGACAGAAAAGACAAAAAGGAGTTCTCGAGAAAGTTTAAATACATCCACAAATATGTAGTAGTGAAGATTAAATTTATTTTCGTTTGAAATATAAATCATTACTAAAAAAATTCCTTGAAAATTAATTAATAAATTTCTTTTTAAATACAAAACACATATAAGAAAATTTGTATGCATATCTCTGAAATAATTATTTCTTTGAATTATTTTTTGTTGTAACTGATTTTTTATTAAAATATCTAATTTTCCATTCATTTTAGAATATAAAAAAAAGGTAGAATTAATTTATGGTCCTTAATTTTTTATTGCGCTTGTAGTAGTGTCTGATTTGTAAAAAACTTACAAACTTTTCAAAGCTTGTGTGAGATAAAATGTGTGATGATTAATGTGTGAATTGTGTGATTGTTTTATTTCATATATTTTATATGATATGTCAAAGAATATTGTTGGAATACAAGAAAGATGTGATGGTTTTGATTTCAAATGCTTTATGTAATATGTAATGAAATGTGTTTTGATTACAGAAATGTGTAATGGTTTGATTTCATTTATTTTATGCGATACGTCATATAATATGGTTTGATTTCACGTGGTTTATGAGATATGTCATGTAATATAGTTTGATTACAAGAAATGTGTATGGTTTGAATTTATATGCTTTATGTGATATGTCATGTAATATGGTTTGATTGCAAGATATATGTGAGATGTTTTGATTTTTTTATTTTATGTGATATATTATGGAATATTGCTTATTACAAGAAAGGTGAGATGGTTGATTTCGTGTGTCTTACATGATATACCGTGGAATATGGTTTCCTTACAAAAAAGGTGAAATGATTTGTTTTCGTGTATTTTATGTGACATATAATGGTATATGGTTTGATAAAAAGAAGATGTGTATAACCAACATATACGCATGGATTGTATTTAAAATGTCATGTTGCACCGTGTTGGAAATAAATTACTCGGATACCACCAGGAGGCGCCTTGTCTCGTGTAAGTAAGAGCTCACGAGTTCATGGATAATATTTACAGAGTACATTTGGATCTTGACCGCGTAAGGCGGCTATTTTCTTGTTTTTAATGTAATTTCTCCTGACCGCAAAAGCGGGTTAAGTTAAAATTTGGGCTGTGTGGAAGCCTTGTATAGTTTGTAAATAGTATAATTATTTGTTTATGTGTGATTGGCGCGTAGAAACTGTAAATAAATGTGTGATAAAAATAATTGCTTTTACTATTTTGGCTTGGTGGATATTATTCTCCAATTCACCGGATGTAGTATACTTCCGGATTGGTGCCCTTTTTGTAAAGCACTCCATGGTTATTAAGATTAAAGTCATCAAGATGCAATAAAAACTTTATTACGAAAATTTTTAATAAAATTTATTCCAGCTATAGATCGATCAAAAATGAAATTGTAATACGAAAGTGATTAACTAAATCGAGTTTATAACCGAAGTTATAATTGAGAATTATACTGAATAACAGCAAATGGTAAAGTTGGTAATACTGGATTCTAATCAAATAAGGTTCTGGTGACTGGATACGAATGAGAAATAATCTCGTAGGAGATCGTTTCACGCTTATATTACACGCTCATCCATCCTAGTATTTCTTGTACTTCTTATCTCTAATTTCTCTAATACCTCCAATCTTCCTGTTTTATAATTTACTGTTCATCACACCTCTTATATAGTAGTCCTAATTTACATAAGTCAGAGTTCCTTCACAAACTGAGATTCATTTCAAATAACGTAATAAAACAGAAAAATGCGTGATAACCTTTTACACTCTGTTTTTCTTTGCGATGAAGCTATTTATGCCAAACTTCGTGCATTCAGATTCCCCTGTTAAGTCTACATGGCGCGCATACGAAGTTTGCGAAAACATCGAGCTTGGAATCCATGGCAATTATATGATATGGATGATAAGAGAAAAATAGAGTAGTCAGTTTTCCCTTTCAGAATAAGAAGTGGGATTTCCCAAAGGTTTATTGTACATTTGTTAAAGGAATTGTACCGTCCTTACTTATTTATGCATTTCTCATTACATTTGAACAAAATAAGTAAGCATTTCAACAGGTAACTAATTCACGAAATAAATGAATTTATAATTCCTTTAATTAACGTAGTTAATTAATTTCTGAATAAGAATTTTTAGTTGTGGGACCCATCTTCTTATCTTATTTCTTTTTTTATCTTAATACCGATTTAAGTATCAAATTTCTCACAATTCTGCTCGGAAGATTCTGATTTTTCTACATCAAATACAGAATCACCTATTATTAAACGATTGTCTCGAACATTTGATGTTTGAAAAGTTTGTATTCAACACTTTTCAAACCTTTCTGCACCAAAAACAGATAATTTTATTTCAATTCTAAAATCTTCCTCATTATTATGAATGTGAATTATTAAAGATATTTAAAAAATTATAACATTCCCAAAATTCTTTTATTTGGATTTTAAATCATATTCAGATATCACAGATTTTGAAGGGGCCTGATACTAAAGCTTATACATTCCAGTTATTTTTACAATAATCACGTTTATTGAAATAAAAGTGTAAATATTATAGATCTTCTTTATACGAAGTAATTTATTATATGGTCCCCTAACAATTTTCCCCGAATATTTTGGAACTGTTCATCGGATTGGAAAGATATTTAGAACAAGACAATTTATATTATTTTGTACCAAATTCTGCAGAAAAAAAAATCGTGTTCTATAACAAAAAGTTTTCTTCAGGAGATAATTAACAATGTCAATCAAGTTATTTAATTAATCCATTTACATCCTATTTATGTTTCCTGTGAGCCATTAACATCATTCTTTATTTTATAATAATTCAACAAGGTGATCTACTTTTTATATTACTGCTGTCAAAAAGTTATTCAACCATTTACATCGATTCTTCCTTTTTTTGCAGCACTTGATCTATAAGAACTCAGAAAACGTGTGATAATACCGAACGTTACGTATTACGCATTATAATTTGCTTAGTAGTCCCGTAACATACTGAGTCTGATTAAAAAAAAATTTTTTTTACCTCTAGTATATCCCAACTGTATACATACTTGAGAACATAGAATGCATCTTTATTTTAAACAGCTCATCATAGCTCCATTTGATTTTTTCCAAAGAAGTGCAGTTCTTATGGAACTAATTGACCGAGTAAAATAGAGGGATTTCTTTATTAATATATTATAATAAATAATTGACGAAATGTTGTTATGTTCCTCCGAGATAATTACGAGGAGGTTAAGACGCTACCTGGGATGAAAGCACTGAAACTCTTTTCCGAGTTTACCCAATATAATATATTTGATAGTAATGTAAACTTAAACTCAACATTTTACAGCGTCGAATTAAAATTTCCTTTTACCTCCAATATTTCACAACTGTATGCATACTTGATAATGTAGAGCACATCTTTATTTTAAACAACTCATTATAGTTGTATTTGAGTGTTTTCCGTAGATCCAATGTTTTCGTAGACCTAATTGACCGCGAAAAATAGAAGGATTTCATTATTAATTTATTATTATGAATTAAAGAGAAAGATAATTAAGTGAAGAAATTGCTGTATACTTGCAAAGTATTAAGAAGGTTGGAAGTAAAGACGCTATTTAGAATGAAAGCCTAGAATATTTTCCCTAGATTACCCATTATAATTTGCTTAGTAATCATGTTAACTTAAATGCACCATTTTACTGCATCTAATTAAAATGTTTTACTTTCTAGTATATCACAACTGCATGTATATTTGAGAATATAGAATAAATCTATATTTTAAACAGCGCATCATAATTTCTTTTGAGTGTTTTTCATAAAAACGTAGTTTTTGTGGCATATTTTCGCTTTCTGGGAATCCATATCAAAACGTATCGTGGGAGCATAAATTACAATTTTATGTTTTTCTTATAATATTATACTCATTTAGCTCTATTTAACGCTACATAAATACAAATCCTTGTAAAAAGTTTAGAAATTCTAAGAAAGCCGGTCAAGAAAACAAAATATTTTTGAGTAGCGTGTTTGGCCATTTCACCGGGAAGAAAGTGTCATGACATTATTTATGCGTTGAACAGTTAAAATGTTATCTGGAAAGATATCGCGATTTTATTATTTTTAAATATTCTATCTTATTATTTTCATAGTTATTCTAATTTTATGTTTATAAATTTTCAAAGCTGTTGTATATTTTAGCATAACAACCTTTTTGAATTATATTTTCAAAAACTTTGAGGTGGTTGGTATATAATGTTTTTGCTTAACTTTACAAATTTCCAAACAGTGGCTGAATCACCAGCATTGGTGATTCAGCCACTATTTGGAATATTATACACATATAGCAAGATTTGAAGATTTATACGAGGACAAATCAGAGAGCAAAATACACCTGACGCCATTTGGCGATGTATTGTAAATGCATTGTAGTAAGCTCAAGGAATTGGATAATATATGCAAGAGATTCAGAAGGAAATATAGTACGTGATGTTATTCCAGTAAAAATCTTTTGAGAGCAGTTTGTAATGGCACTTCAGTTGTATCCATACTCAAAACTAATTGTAAGAGCAATTATACATTTTGTTGAGGGCTTAGCGCTTGAATTGTACAGAGAATCATTGTCAGATTGTCACTGTTTACGGCAAGTCTTCCATTTCAAAGTAGTGCTGGCAATTTTAAAATGCCGATGTCACGAAAGTTTAATGTCCAGGAAAACCTACAACCGACATCAGTGGTTTAACACTAGCCGTTTTCTAGCAAGTTCTTCGGTACAGTTAATTCATAAAAATTAAGGGAATTTCGAGTATGCTGGACAATGTTTTTGAAAGTGTGGCTCACATTATCCACTAACAACTGCAATATGATAACTGTGTGGAAGATGGGTGCCACGACTTTTGACGGTCACACCCAATGAACAACGTCAGTGGTTCTGGTGTCAATCTTCTGGAAAAATATGTTGTAAAAGTAAACAAATTCTGAAGTCATCTAAAGACGAATCATGGTTTCCCTACTTCACTTTTACAACAAAACGCTCAACTATGGAATGGCTACACCAGACCTCTTCCACAAGATAAAAGCATGAAGTCTAACCATCAGCTGGGAAATGTTGTGGTAGCTGTGAATTTCGACTGATAAGGCATTGTTTACGACAAATTCTTGGCTAAAGAGAGGACAATAACATCCGACTTATATTACAAAATTCGTCAGAAACAATCAAAGGCCGTCAATGTTATTTAAGCAATGTCATTATACTGCAGCACAATAATGTCATCATACTGTTCATAAAATACAAACGTTGCTACAGAAAAATTCAAATGGAATGCTTGGTCCAACCTATTATACAATCCTCTCTTTGCTCCGTAAGATTTCCATTTGCTTGGACAAATGAAAAACGATCTTTCCATCCAACATTTTGAGCCGATGACGAAATTAAACTGGTTATATTTAATTGGTTGGGAAACGCCGGAGGAATGTTCTATTTTACAGCTTTGAAAAACTTTATTGAACGGTATGATAAATGTTTCAATTAGCTTGTATAATAAATCGAAATCTAACTTATGGCTATGTTTTTTGAAAAAAAGTATTTCTTAACATTTATCTTTTTTATTTTGTGCCGTTTTTATTGTAATGTAATTAAATTTTGACTCGACCTTGAAGTTAAGGATTGTGATTGCTTATTAACTTTACTTTGGGAAACAACACGAGGCGTATTGTCCATGGACTTCATAATTTTCTGTCTCATTCAATTGACAAGGGCAAAACCTGAGATTGCCCGTATATCTCCAAACTTCCATACTAATTCCAATTTAATAGTTAGAGTGACAGTAACAATAGTTTGGAATCCTGAGGTGAAAACAAAATCAATAAATGCATAATTTTAAAAAAAGTCTGGTAGACATCATTTGAGATGATTTGTGCAACACGTTTTTGAATGTATTCGTTATTTTTATTTATTTCAGAATAGTATTACTGAATATAAATAAAAGAGAAACTGTCTTATAGATTTTTCAGCTTTGTTTTACCTCTTTTGCAGAGGATAAATATAAAGTAAATAATTTATCTTCCAATATTATGAAAAATAACTTGTGATTTATAGCTTATTGATGTCGCAATTAAAAGCAATACGAGTGCTATTGACGATGGACCTCGTATTTTTCAGAATCGGTCAAATGACCAGGACGATATCCGAGCAGACGTCTTCCTTTTCAAACATCCACACCAGACCACCAAGAAGACTCGGAGCCTCAACATATCTAACATGCATTAGTTCCGATACACTGCAGGTCTTTAGTAGCGTCAATGCTCGAACCCACAAATCGACAACACAACACCGACCACGACTTCGCGACCAATACCACTATTGTTTAGCTCATGAAACAGAACGAATTAAAGAACTAATCAAAAATGAAACTGTTAAAATACTATGAAAACATTTCCTTTTTGAGGATATCTAAATTTTATATAAGGAAATCTTACAATTATGTAAGTGTCATTTGATTAGTTATCAAATTATTTGAGTAGATATTTGTTTAATATTGCTTGAAATCAAATCACGGTTTTATTTTTTTTTTCAATTAATGCCCAAATGCATCAAAACCTTTTAATTTGAGTTTTATACATATTACTTTTTTAAAGCATTCACGAGCAATGATTCTCAGAAAAATCATAAAGCTAAAATTGCATTAAAGCTTTAAAATCTGTCTAAAAGCTCAAATATAGAAAAAAAATTTGTAAAATATATGCAAATATTCCACATAAAAGAAATATGCTGAATAATGGAATTTGCAAAATGCAGCCTATTAGATATTTCATATGCATTAAATGTCAATTTTACTATTTATTTAGAAATATATTAAAAGTAGGCATATGTATAAATGTAAATAAAAAACAGTCTAAAAATGTCTCGAGAAATATTTTAAAAAAGAAAACAGAAAATTGTGATCAGAGTTTCGGAATTATATATTCTAAGATCTGTCGAAAAACTTTTAATGATACAGACGAAGGACAAGACATTACGATTTCATGATACGCTCTCTTCACTAAATTTCAAACATAGTTTATTAACTCAAAGCCAACGTTAAGAATTCGGATTCATTTTCAAAGGTACAATTGAATTGTGAATTAATAAGCAAAACATTGTAAAGTATCGTATCCGTTTCACACTCTTAGATATTTTAAAACCAAACGTAATGAAAAAAAAAATGAAAATAAGATTATAATTTTCCGAACACCTTATACATATATGCATACGAAATGCGCGACATTTCGATTAAAGCAGACTCTGAAACACCAACAATAAAAACTGACAAACGAAACAATGGATGTTTTATTCATTACATATCACTCATATCAGAGGACGTGAACAAATGGAAATGTTTTTACTGTCCGTATTTCATGTGTATGCAAATCTAAAGTGAAGCTGTGTATGGAGAAACTTGATTATATCCGAGATTTCTCTTCTCCTACAAGAAAAACCTTTTAAGATATGTAACACTTGAAAACAATCGATAAGGATAATAAGGGTGATGCATTAAAATATCCAATATTTGAGAATGATGGAAAACAAGTTCGTTTTTTTTTTTTTTGTTTTCCTTTCAAATATGTGTCAGTTTCCAATTTTATTTAAGAGAAATATGCGTTCAACAGATATATGATGCTTGATTGAAAAATTATTTCTTCTTGGCTATAATTTTTTTGGGCCTGATGCAGTATACGCCAGGATTGACTCCATTTTTGAGGGGTAGAGGGGGGTGATGAGCTTGCTGATTACCATGTTAAGTCAAAGTCCTCCACGGCGATATTTTTTTAAACCTGATGGCGTATACATCTAGAATAGCTCCCTTTTGCAATTTTTTCGCAATGAGAATGCCTTTTGCGTTGTTACACCTAAATGTCGTTGTTTGTCGCCAACTTAATATGAGTTGGAGGAAAAAACGTGAACTTAGAACTCATGAGTACACTACATAAGGTCAATTTTATTTGTTACCTGATTTTACAACTGTTGTTGTACATGAACGCTATAATTGTCTTCTGTGTATTACTTTTGTTTTATTAATTCCTAGGTGTCGCTGGTGTGCTGAACACTGAAAAAGATGACGACCTAAATGTCGGTAAGATTGAAGAAGCGTCATTGCATCCAAAATTGCAACATCCTAATTTCACCACTTCCTGAACACAAAAGATGACTTTACATTTAACATCACTTACATTTTAACAATGGGGGGGGGAGCCAAGATAAAAATTTGATGTAGAAATCAACTACTTTATTTCTCCGATGAATATAACTGTCTTTTCAAGCGTCAGTAGAAGTGCAAGCAAAGGATGAGAATGTATTGAAAAGTTAGTATGCATTACATAGAAAATATTGGTGTAACTTTCAGGTACAGTAAAAATTGTGAATGTCACAATACATATAAGAAATTAATTATTTACTTTTCAATCATTATCGAAGATTTCAAAATTAGAATTATTAATTGCATTTTAAAATAAAATTACAATTGATTAATTGCATTGTACATATAATGTATTGAACAAACCACAGTTTATCAGAAAGAATACTACTTTTTAGTAGTATTCTTTCAAACCACTTTATACTTATTCTATTTTGTTCTAGGATTCATAAATTGGAATTAATAATGTAAGTGCAAACACGAATTAAATCATGATCGTTCAACAATATGTTAATATATTATGCTGTTACATTTTCTACAAGCATATAAGAATTGCAATGATATTGTATTGTATAAAAATGTACAAAATTGTATTATTAATGTTAACTTAGTGTTAGCTTAATTCAGATTTTTTAAAAAAATAGCATTACATTATAAATTGAATTAATGTTTTTTTTTTCTTTCTCAAAAGCGTACGGGGATTAGATAACGTTCCATTTGATTAATGTTTTGAATACCAGAAACTCTAACAACAAATTATTCTTAAATTGGTGGCTGAATAACTGAAAAATATAAATTTTTAATAATAATGTGATTTGTCAGCTGCTATATAATGTTAATGATTGATAACAATTCCATTCCTAGCAATACAGTTTTGTAACTACCAACCAAGTTTTTAAATTAAAATGATTTTGACTTGAAACAATTTAAATAATGCCATCATTTTTGCTCGTTTAACACTTTTCTTCATAAAATTCCAAAAATACCACAGTAAGTTTGGATTCAATATCAATTGATATTTTCTTACACTCAAAAATTTAAGTAAAAATTTTCTCTCTGTAAGTATAGAAAATGTAAAATTTAATATAGTTAAAACTGTTAGACTAACTGGTGAAAATTAATTCTACATTCATTTCTATTCGTTTAATTTTAAATAAATGAATTCGTAAGGGAAAAAAATGTCGTAACTTGACGGGAACGACATTCTGAATCCATGTTTAAGCATTTGTTAAAATCCTATTTTATTCTGTTCATTATAAAATAATTTATATTGTAATGTGAGATTTTTAAAATTTAAAAGATACTGCAATGATTGATTAAAGTAATAATACATATATGCACCATTAAATCATTATTTAGCAAGAATGGAAATATCAATTCGTATTTAAGTTACATTCCTTACCAATTCTTTTTACAATGTAATCATGAGAAATGAAGTGAAACCTTCAGAAATGTGAGCAAATATTTTTTGTTGAACGTTAGATTCTGCTAAAAAAGTACTTTGATGATTCGCAGAGTTTTTTCGTTTTTTTATTTTCTTGACAAAAAAACCCCCTCTAATTTGGTTATTTAAATGTAAATTAGACACAAAAATGGAAAAGAATTACAAAATGATTTAAAGAACACGATTATTTCTGAAACTTAAATAAAAAAAAGCTTTTACCCAATTCTGTTTTAGTTTTTGTAACAAAAATTATATATACTAAATTTGTTCCTTTCAAATAGTAATAAGAAGTTAAATAATATTAATGGGGAAAAAATTAAAAGATGTAACTCTTTTAAATTAATTCTTCAGTTCAAACAGTGCATTCTTTTTCATGAAATGAATATGCACGATAGAGTTCACCTAAGAAATAGGAATTTTTCCTTACAACCTATGTATTTTAACATTTTTTTTTGAATAAAACAGCTTTATCTCCTTCAAAGTATTGACCATTTCACTTAATACATTTTTCTAATTAATGAATCTATTACTGGAAATATTTATACTTTTTTCTTGTTTCTTATTTGACCAGTTCTAAATCCTCAAATCAGTGTCCTTTCAAGATTGAAATCAAGAAGAAAGCGAACTGAGCTAGGTCAGGTGAGTAAGGTGCGTGAAGCAAGGGAGTCATACAAATTTTGACCTTAAACTGGTACAGTGAGAGGACTCTTTTTTTTTCTGGTTAGTTTGAAGGCGAGGCTTAAATTTGGTCGCAACAGTTCTCGTTTTGAAAACTGATGTTAAAATTCACGGAACCAAATCACAAGTCAAGCCAGACCATCATCTATCTTCAAGTACAAGTTCATGAATTTTCTCCATATTTTTGTTAGCTCGAACAGTTCAGACACATTTATAATGAAGTTTGTCATAAATTGACATGTCGGCCTTTTTGAAACGAGAGCGGAGACTCTCTTTAATAACGACGACAGAAAATAAAACGTCTTTATAACTACAACGAAAAAGTTGAATTATACCACGGGATAGAAAAATATCCCAAATATGGTGAGAAACATAAAGTCGTCGATGTGGTGGGAAAAGCGTCTTCAGCCGAAGTGATGATCCAGAACTTAAGCACAAGATCACAGCACAACCTCGAACTACTGTTTTCATATACCCTCAAAGGAAAAACTTGCCTCTGTATGTCTAAGACTGCCTCATAATTATATGGGGTAGTTCACTAGTTATTACGAGTATATGCTCGTAACAATTAGTGAACATACCGGACACGTCGCACACGTCAAATAGACCCGAAATCTCAATTCCAAATAGCTGATGACGTCAAATCAGAAATCTTCAAAAATACGAAACTCAGTTCAACAGGAAGGGGACTATAGTACTGGTTGGACATACGACCTTGTTTTAAACATTGTTTAGAATATTTATCTTCGCTTCCTTACTATAGTATTAGAAAGGAAGTATATGGCTACAGTCTTCAACAACAACTGTCGCCATCCGAGAAAACCGTTCGTACACTTAAATGTTTCCTAAAACGTCATCTTTGAAAGCAGTTTTCAACATCAAAACTGTTCGGGTAGAGTTTTTCCTGTAAAGTGAAGCAAATTCTTACTGCCAACCATTGTTTAATCAAATTTGCCATCTTAAAACATGAGAAGAGAACAAAACACCAACGATGAGAAAATTCACTACAAGTACACAAAACCTTCCTATGACACCAAAATTAATAATAAGTTTGAAAAGAGAAAAACACGTACAACGCATGCTCCGCCAAGGGTAGTGTTATTCCTAAATTTTGGTAACACCTAAACAAACACCTAAAGTAACATGCATTTGGGTAACACGCATAAACAAACACCTAAAGTAATTAGGAAGAAAAATAATTTTCACCGAAAACAGAAAAAAACAATTATGCAAAGATATTTTTATTAATTCAGAAAGAATTAGATCAGCATTTCGATTAGATCACAAGCAATTTTATTTTAACATCCAACAAGACAGTGTGCGTTTTTCAATTTAATCTATCATTGTCATAAAATATTTATTTCTGATTTACCAAAAGTCAAACATACATCTCTGAGACCCTTCTTAAATGAGCATCTAGAAAACGTAAATTAAAACTAATGTCTTTAAGAAAGGAGAAAAAGAAGTTTTTTGTTGCCCAACAAATGCCTGTTTTCAGATTTCCAATTTTGTCTTAGCATCAAATCAAACAAATTTTTTTTTAAAAAAAAATATATTCGTGAGCCTCTTATTCCTTAATTTCACTTTTCACGTTTGTGTTCCAAAAAATCTTTTTTCCCCTCTTTTTTAATAGAAAATCCGAAGTTCATCTAATTTAATCGAAATTAAAAACGCAAATGGAAAAAAGAATCCATTAGAGACCCGAGACCATGCTCTCTGGACTATTGCCATCTACGAATCGACAATAAATCTGCTAATGATTCCGTTCCAGAAAATTTAAAGCGTCTTTCCTTTAAAAATATTAAATACGGTTTAATGCACCATTTGATTCGGAGACGTTGCTTTTAGTAAGGACAAGTATCAGCCGCATTTTGCCTTCTTCGCTTCTATTTGATAATTTGTCATTGCTAAAAGCTCGCCAATTTATCATACCAACTGTTAAAATGATCGCCAAACGTTTATATGGTTCTAATGGAATTTGTTTTCCCATGGTGTATTAGTTTGTGCCAACAATTGCTTTGGGTTATTTTCTCAAACAGAATATAGTAAATTAAGAGTAGTTTTTAAATCATTTGCATGTTTAATAAAAAAATTTCATGGCACTGCTTTCTTCTTACAACATTTTCATGTCACCCGCTTAAAATAATTTTTGCTGAAATAATTTCTATTAAATTGATGTAAGTTTTTAAAAATAAATTCTACACAGACATAAAACTAAAAATGGATTTTGCCTTGAAAGAAGTATAATAATCCGTTGCATATAATACAAAGTAATTAATCATCATTATGATTTTTAAACACTTCGAATTGATTACATTACTAAATCCAATTAATATTTTTATAATGACTTTAGAAAATTGTAGAACATATATTTTTCAATTTCGTTTCTTAGTCAATTAAAATTTCAGATTGTAATTTTAAACTTTTAATATATACTTTTAATTAGTTAATTATTAGAGATAGATCATAACAATTTGGAAATATATATTCATAGCACGTTTTTAGTAAATCACAGGAGCCTTTTGGAAAAGGTGGAGCAAATGAATTACGAAAAAGCGATTTGAGAGTGCTTTCACTCTTTATTTATTCAAATAGTCGACAATAAAACAATATAAGATCTTTTTTACACTATATATATATATATGCACTATAAATATGTATTTTTACACTATAAATATGTATAGAACTGCAAATTGTGCAGAAAATTAGACTATTCTTAGAATAGCGAAGGTAGACCTCAATGTACTGCATCATTCACATATTCTAACCATTGTTTTAACGATAAAAAAGATTTTTAATTTAAAATACAATCATAAAATATTTGTATTAAAGCCATTTTAGGTAATATACACATAATTTTATGGTGTATATCTTTTAAACCATTTTCCAATAAAACTTGCTATTTACTTCATGTGTTCAAAGTTGTTTTCGGAGAAAATATTTTGATCAATTTTATGTAAATGATTTTTCGTAAATTTCTTTTATAACATTACATTTTTGGGGGAAAGTTCTCTTAAAAATGTTATGCTTAAAGCCTCGTTTATTGTTTTGAAAATATTACATTGATCAATATGTCACTTTTTGTAATTTATTCAAAATGTTTTCCATTCAGGATAATTGATTAAAATGAACCGAAATTTTTAAATTGATTTTTTTTTTATTTCGATCACTATTCGATATATATACAAAGAGATAATTTTTAATCTCATCTTTATTTTTGTAAATATATTTTTTTTATCAAAGTCCAATGCTAAAATGATATTGACTACTGGAATAGTAAAATCCGATATATGACAATTAAATTTAGGGGCATTTTGAAATTACATGCATTTTAAAATCCTTCTTTTTTCAATTGGATGTGGCAAAAAAGTGTTTATAAATGAAAAACCGTCATTTCAATGTACGAAACAAAACACACTGATGGACAATTTTGTTTCAGATGATAAGCAAAACGCTAGGATAAGTTAAATAAACAGAGCTCTAGTACTACTATTTGATAATATATCACGCACCTTAGTTGAAACCACGCCAACTTAACACGCTCATTGCCAAGACAGTCGCCAAATCCGATATCTCTGCTAATGACATTTCTATCAGAATGAGCGGACGGCAATGGAATTTAAATATTTAACGATTTGATGGCATGTCTTGGGGTGAATCTCAAAACACAGCACCTACCAGGAACTGACGTCAACGCTGCTATGAAATATCATTTTAAGAGAGTAAAGATCGTAAAATAATGGGGCAAATGGGTTTAGAAAATGTGTCAGGATTCCAGTGTACGTGGGTTGAGGAATTTATTATGCACAGATTTATTGAATAAACTGTCATTGTTAATTTTGATTCTCTCTTGCTGACTAAATATCTCGTTAGTTTCAAAAGAGAGATAATGTAAACAAAGTACAATGTTAATTATACGTTACTAGAAAAAATAAATGTCATGCTTTTAAATTTTAATAAATGCAGGATAAGCTGATATTTATGAAATATGAATTCACTTCTTTTTATTGAAAAACTGGATGTGTACGAATTATTTAAATGTCTCAAATTGAAAACTTATGACGTGTCGATAGACTAAAATAAAACCGGATTTATTTCTCCGGATATTCAAATCGAAAATTAAATTAGATTAAATTTGCCATTAATTTTTATTGGAGATGTGTTAGAATAAAAGTTCTCTATTATTAAATACTCCTGGATATGAAAAGAATTTTTTTTATTTCAAATACTAATTTTTGCTGAAGTCAATATGGTGTCAAAAGGTATGAAACATTGTATGAAATTAGTCTGGAAAATGCATTACTTAAATGGTATCTGGTATAGAACACAAAGTTTCTACAAACTATTGGAGGTAAAACTGGATTCAAATTTTTATTCTAGGAGATAATTTTGTTAGTTTAACATAGAAATTTCTTAAAAATGTTTAAATTTAGCAGTTTTATGGCTATGTAAGTTTATATTAATGTTGATCTTTACGAGCATTTGAAACAAAACGTATAGTTCGTGAGTTAGAAACAACAATCTCTAAATCCACAAAATGAAAATGGCCTGTAGACGGGAGCCTTAAATTATAAGTTTATCAACAGGTTTACAGAATAAGGTCATTATTTAGCTTTAATTTGGTATAAGAATTATAGTTCTACTGTACATCTTTCAAAAGTTATCTTGTGGGTAAAGTAAGGTAAGCTAATTTATTTTTCAAATTTTTGTACGCATATTTCATGTTGTATAAGAAATGTATTAATTTAATAGCAAACCTTGACCCAATATTTTAAACTATACACTTTATTAAACAAACTGGCAAAGCTTCATACTGAAATGAGCAAAAATTGTTGTTTTATGAAGAATTGAAAAAAAGTTCTACTTTTGATTTCGTAAGGTACTAAGTCCCCTTAAATAACATGATGCACAACAAAATTCTTTCTAAGTCTATTCAGAATTTGTAAGGCCACATATATTTATAGGTTGAAATGTAGCACAGCATCATGATGAGAATATAAATTAAGAAAACTTCTTTCTCAAGCATGTAAAAAATGTTCTTAATCAATTCTATCCTCAAAATTATTATTTTATAGTTGCTTTTTCATTTATGGAATATCATTTTGAAAACATTTATAGAAATACAAACTTAAAATTTTATTACAATTTATATATTTTTTTTATTTCTTAAATATTTTGAAATTATTTAGCGTTAGAAAAAAATGCTCAAAATTATAATAATAATCGTTCTTACTGTTTTTGAGTCTTAATAAATTTCATAAATACAACGTTACTGAAGTAAATAATGTAATGCTCAAATATTTCCCGTTAATTTTTTATTTGGGATTAGTGTACTTGTTGAAAAAACAAATTATAACAATTAAGGTTTGAAATATAGTAAGCATCATTTCGGAGAAAATAGTTTATATCACAGTATATAGATTTATTACGAGATAAATTCCTGCTTAAAGATCAAAATAAGGGATATTTAATTTCTAAGTGATATAGATCATATTCTATGTAACGTAAATTAAATAAATGTAAAAGGTTATTTTACTAGGGGAAGAAAACGTTTTCTTTAATGTATTTTTAGGCTACTATCCTACTTATACAAAATCTGATTTATATTATAGGTTTCCCATGTAAGCGCAATTTTTTTCTTATTAATGCACATGAATGGCATACGACCTACAAATTTTAGTCATTTTAAATTTTAAAAATACAGTATTTCCTCTTGTTAGGGACACCTCTATTTAAGGGACAGAATATCAATCTGGTGGATGTCCCTCATTAGAAGGTACTACTGTATTGTTCAATTACAATTAATGCAAATTGCTATTGAGCAATATAGTAATAATACTCAAATAATAATAATTGCGTAATAATACTCAAAACGAATGGTGGGGATGTGGAGAATGGGTGCCACCTGAAATTTCGGCATCGTCATATGGCCGTAGTTCAAAGCTACGAGGCTTGTTGACTTTGGTTAGCTGACCTTTGTGACAGGCAGTTGGAAACACAACATTATTTTTTTAGAATGGAAGAAAATGGATGGCAGATAACACACAGAAAGGAAAGAGAGAGAGAAATTGAATTTTGTATCTGAATGTGAAAGAAAAGTAATTTTTGATCTTGTATATTTTTGTATATACAATGTCGCTCAATATCTGTCGAAAATAAAAAAAATAATGTATTTAAAATAAAAAATCATTTTTTTTTCATATGTTATCTGTAATGAAGTTTGGTATATTAAAACATTGTTGAGGAAATATTTTAACTTAAGGATATAAATAAGTTTATTAGAAATTAATTATGTATATTTTACTTAATTATAATTATTTCTATGATACTCTCTCCAAATTTCCACACAATGCCTCTGGAGGACTTGGAGTATCGACAGACTTAACATGTATTAGCCTTACTACATGGCGAGTCTTTAGAGACCTCAGGACTCAAAACCAATTCATTGATGACAACTGCAACCTCGCGAACATGACCAATAGGTTATACCACCCATCAAAAATTAGACTAATTGTACTGTTATAGTTTAAAAATTAAGAGAAATGTACGTACTAACGAAATTTTTTATTAAATTATTTCATGTTAACTAATTATAAATAAGATTGCTTTGTCATCTTTGTAAGCACCTTTAAGCGAAAGCATTAACTTTTCGGTACTATATTGCTGCAGCCCTTCTGCACAAGTCGAAACTGAAAACGACGCGAGAAGTGCCTAACAACCTGCTCGGCAAGGTATTCCTTTCTAACCCGTGTATCTAAGAAGCAACATATAAGTCTTATATCGGATCCGCAGATTCTCATTTCAAATCACTTTCAATAGAGTCCTCTGAAATGGTAATCTAAACTTTGGACACTAGATGGCTGCACATTCCGCCTAGCACTACTGACTCAATATACCCCAACACAAAATTTGTCTCGGAGTGTCTAAGGCATCCTACTCAAAGGTCAAGAATAGAGATATAACTGTGTATATCTCCATTCTTGACCTCAAATAGACCAATTCCATCTAAAATAAATACTACCGATAACTTTAAAGGAAACGTTCCAAAGAACACTGGATACATCAGGGGATGGATATCATTTGCAGTATGAGCAATAACAGCAAACTTCTTTAAATATCGTTCAGGAAGATCCTTAACAACAGCAATAAAATTACTTACCACCCTAGGAAAAGACTATGCTTCAACCTTTTCAAGCAAGTCGAAATTAAAAATGGTGGGAGTAAAATGCGCAGTATTGCTATTTAATACAAACACACACACAAACATATATATATATATATATATATATATATATATATATACGCTATATTATTTAAAAATAGTATTGCTATCTACCCCTAAATATAATGAAATACTCATCGTTTTCAAATTAGAATAATCTTTGTCAACCATTATGTCTGTGCAACACATGATAATATTTGTAAATGGTAACGCGAATTACTATTTTTTAACTGCAAAACAGTATTTACTTTTACACTTAAAATTACAGTATTGACAGAATTTTTATTTCAGAAAATCGTAAACATTATTTCAGGAAAAAAAGCGGATGTTTTGGTTCGTATATCTGTACTTATAGAGACCAAATATAAGATTTTCTTTGGAGGAATAGAAAATTCATCAACAAAGAATAAGACTTGTAGAAAAGGATGTTTTTTTTTATAAATTTAAATTAGTTAAAATTATTTTTGGTGCATAATAAACAGAACTAAATTTGTTGCAGAAATATCGTCAGTTTAAATCTTAAGATACATTAAGAATGTATGGATTAAATATAATTTTTAAGAAAGAATTATATATTTAAAATTGCTCGCTCTTCTGAGAATTTTGATATCTACTAAAATTTTTTATATATATATATATACAGATAGAGAGAGAGAGAGAGAGAGAGAGAGAGAGAGAAAGAGATATATAATAGTAATAATAATAATAATAATTGACGTATATTTGAAATAAAATATTTATACATAAATATATTTGATGCAAATAAATAACTAGAATAAGTGGAAAATGTAAAATAATTAAAAATTAATACAACTTAAATGTATTCCTTAACAGACGAATTAATTCTATTAATTTCAAATTAAAGTTACTTCTAACTTTTTTTTGATTTCTTATTAAAACTTACAGCTCATTTTAAAGCTATACATTTAGAGTGAAATCTAGAAAATAATTCTAGTATGAAATATGTTTTTTATTTTACCATATTTATAACTCTAAGTTAAATTTGGTAATAACTCTGAAACCATTAATCAGAATGATATTGACGAAATGATATTGAAGTCATTTATCTCGTATAATGGACTTTTAAGGATATATATATATATCCTATCGAAATTTTAAACTTTTAACTGAAAATTATACTTCCTCGATTTCTTTCGAATATTATATTGCCGCACGGAGATTGTTGTAATTATATGTTTATTAAATAATTTTGGAATATCTGCCATATTGGGAGTATATAGTTATGTACAGAAGCCGCTAGTTCGTCTATTTCCTTCTAGGAATTTCCCTCTGAAATGTCAAAATGTGACTAAGCGACTTTAAACTACATTTATTAACATGAACAGCTCTATATGATAAACACACCCTTTCAATTTCACATGCATCACCTCCCTCTAAAACACCCCCTCACATGTACAGAAAAAGGGATCTCTTTTTTCGGGAGCAAAATTGTAGGAAAATAAAATACGAAGGATGAGAGAGAGTGGAAAAATAGGGAAAAAAAGGGAAAAGACATAAAAGTCTTTACGCGATTTTCTTTATGTCAATCTTTGCTCAAGCCTCGTTTGATCGACTTTGGCGCGAGGACGACTCAAAAAACGATGACTCTGTTCCACGTTTTTACAGATTTTATTTTCAATTCGTTTGCTGTGCGTTATTCTTATTATATTTTCTCTTTCTCTGCCTTAGGAACACGTTTCCACAATTTGAACGAAGGGGCTAGGAGGGTACAAGAAAAAGAAGGAAAAAGAAAGGGAGAGAGAGAGAGAGTGTCAAGGGGGTCGGTCGCGAAACCTCAATTTTCTTCTGTTTTCTTTATGATCGAGGTTTTACTGTTTTCCTTCATCCTTAGCAGAGAAATTTTTAGGTTTATTTTTCTTATGCGTATATTTATATTTTCTTTTACCACCCAGAAACCCATAAGAAGGGGTTTTTGCATTGATTCTCTTTCCCTCCTTCTCCTATCTCTCTCCTCAAGTTATTGTCGCTAAATGTTGCTCAGAGGAAAAAAAATTCCAAATGTCCGATAAATAACATAAAATGCTTCTAACCGATTTTAAATCACAGAATCAGCATATAGAAGGCAAAATTTTGTTAAAATAATGAAAAGTTTAGCATTATTCTATTACCGAATATTAAAAATCCAATAATCCATCCCTTATTAAAAATATATCCAGAAGCATATTGTTTGAATATTGTTATCTATGTTGGTATCAAATAGACCAATAATTCTAAAATGGTGACTACCACTTGGTGAGTTGGAGTTATGGTTGATTTCCCAGAAGCACTTAAATTATTGCTATTATTATTATGAAATTTTAGAAGTTCCCCAAAGTTCAATCTTAATTAGTGTGATCTATGGAGTGACTTTAAATAAATTATAAATAGCGGTTTATAAATACATAGATATCCTGATCAGTACAGTTTTTCTTCACCTTCATAATAGAACAATTTTAAATTTTTCCTCTTATAAGAGATTCGGAATACATACAAGAACTAAAGTTAAATTTAGTAATTGAATTATTCAATATTAAAGCTTATTTTATGAATAGAAACGATTGAAAAATTAATTATTAATACTTTTTAGCACCGTGTTTAATGAAACATCTCAAGAAGAAGTAAAAGACAGGCAGAGATTCAAAAGGTAATTTTCTTAACGCAGATCATCAAATATTTGATTGTATATCGTATGATAAACTAAATACTAAATTCATAGCTCCTAATACATGTGAAAAACAGATCATACAATTTACAGGATATTGCAAGTAATGTAAGAAAAATAGGATATACATGAAGTCTCTCAGAAATAATAAAAAAAGATTAAAACTAAAATCAATGTAAGACTAATACATAAAAACAAAGACCAAGTGTTTGCTCACTGTACGTTGAATGATGCATTATGAGATGGATTTTTGCTCTCGTATCAAATACAATATATTTGTATGATTCAAGAATAAATCATCATCAGTATCTATGACAAGTACCATCCAAACTAGAATTACCTTTGATTTATGGTGACAATTATATCTATAACAGACGCATGCTAGGTAAACAATACAAACTATCCAGAAAATGATATTCGCTACAACTTAATTCGGAGAAAATGTTATTGATCGTCTTTCTCACGACAGAACGCAATTAATCTTTCCTTATCGAAGAAGACTTAATTATTCATTAGAAAACATCGGAAGGGACAGTTTCAGAAAGGAAAATGCAAAGGTATTGTGATATCGTCTTAGTGACTAAGAAGCATCTTAGTATTCAAATATTCTGTTTTGTAAGCCATCAATATTGCTTTCCGAAAACTTTTGGTGAAAATTAACTGTATATTTTCTGGATAAATAGAAACTGGAATAAGATATGATGTATTATTTCTCTGTACTAAGCTAAAGATTAATAAATTATATATATATATATATTCATCGTATAGGATTAATTTTAAAGACCAGTGGTTTAAATTATTCTCATATTCAAGGTAATCAAAAATATAGAAAAAAACAGAGTTCTAGAAGCAAAATAATTTCTTGAAAACTGGAAGAAAGGTGAATAGATATATATAAAAATTTCGAAAATTAATTGTATACGCCGTAAAATTAACACTGGAAGCTGACGATGAATCGCGAAAATAGATATTTTGATTTTTAAGCATGAATATATTAGAAACAGTTCAAAAATCCAAAATCATCTTGAGTTGTCGTCCAAAATTTGCGAGTTAGATTATATTTTAAAATTACAATCTAAAAATATATCAGACTGTCCTTGTGCCCTGATGCAGCAAATGTAATAGATTGAGCAAGTATTATCATACAAAGAGATAATTTTTATTCTATCGAATATTTATTCATAAAAATGATGTTTAACAAAATGTTTAAATATAAATCTCAAAATGAAGCGAAACTTAATTCTACCGTTATTTTTCTTAAAGTTCGTAAAATGAATAGAGTAAATACTCGTCCGGAACAATATACAAGCATTAGGCTTGATTTGTTAAGACAGATATTAAACGAAATTTTGTTGAGTACTCTAAATTTGGACGCAATCCAATGTGTAGATATACACTTCGAGTTGGAAAATATTTATTTTATTTTTAAGCATTTCCGAATTGCTCCTGACATATCTCTTTGAATGAAGTAACTTGGAAGATTTTTAAGAAAATAGGAGAAAACACATTCGTAATTAACAGATATGTTTATGTAACCATTTGTTTCGATGAAATTTCATTCTTCATTTTTGCATCTATTTGCGCGTCGAATCGAAACATTTTCCTAGAAACCATTTTAGAATAATCTAGAAAATTGAGAATTACTTTAATCAAGAAATGAGAATTTTTGAAATTGAATGATATACTAAAATAAATTAAAGCAAAAGTAATGCGTATGTATATGGATGGATTATTTTCTGAATTATAGCAGAAATTTTATATTCAAAGGCAAACTGCACAAATACATGTTATTTCAACTCCATAAGATTTCGAATCTACTCTAGAAATTTACTAGTTAACCATAAAATTCTTTCTTGTAAATCAGGCAATTATTATTATTTTATATATATATATATATAAATACAGCTAGAAAAGTTAGAAATCTCTGTTAATAAAAAAAAATTTAAAATTAATCACTATAATACACATTCGAAATAATTTTTATTATTTTAGGAATTCCTAATTTCCAAATAAATTTTTTTTAAAAAAATTTCAATTTATATGAATTTTTATAACCAAAGAAGAAAAGTAAAAAATTATGAAAGCTGTATAAAATACAAAGTTATGTAATCCAGATTTCAATTTAATACCGTTTTCGCACTCAGAAACATGAGTAATACTCTATAAACTTTTAATGGATCTAATTTCAATTAATATTTTATTAATAACATGAATATTTTTAATTATCTAGAAGAAAAATTAATTAAATGGGTGTGCTTAGATGTACGTTGCTTAAGAATAACTTTAAATATTATTTTAACTAACTCCAGTATTTTTCTTACATATTAATATCTGATATACTCATAATAAAATGATTATAATGTATGCCCTATTAAACTTTTTTTGCTTAGGCTAAGCATTTTCCCTCTCTAAAAATTGTAATTCTCTAACCCGATAATTTTTATACATCGTATTTAAAGCAATAATATCAAAGGTTGAATTTTATATGTGAATGTTTTACAATTTGAAACAAATGGTAATGAAAATGTGTAATAGATCAAATAATACAGAGCAATGTAAATATTATATGAAAAGTATATATATATATGTTTTTAAATTGTTTTAATAAATTTTGTAGCTTTGTCATAAATATTGATATTCATTTTTGTAACTACATATAAATTAAGTTTAAATATTTTTAAAATTATTTAATAGTAAAATGGAACATTTCTTACTGTCCTGAAGAGTAGATAATCTTTAGTTTTATTTTAAACGAAAATGAATAATTTCCCTCTTAAATATACTCCCAAACCATTCATTATATACTTAAATTTTTTAAAATGGAAATAATCATCCATCAGCGTGATTGAAAAAATTCGAAATACAGAAATGTAAATATTTTCATTAATAATATTGTGCTAAGTGATTTATTTCTGAGAAATAAATCACTTAGCACATGAAAAAAGCGTTTTATAATACAAACCCAAATTCATCGATGTTTGTCTACTATCGTAAGATGCATCGTGGTTTCTCAAAGAAAAAGCTTTAGAAAAGAGAGAAATATTTTTTCTGGCTTAAAAATAAAACTAAAACCACTTACTTTTTTGCTTTGATTGCCATATTAGAATGATTGTTAAACTAAAAAACATTTTGTTTGGAATAAGTATAGTATCCTTCAAATTTTCTCGAAATGTTAATCCTATTTTATTCTTTATTATGGTTGTATTTCCAACCAATAAATTTTTTTTAAATGTTAAACTGGGTAACATAAAATATCACATATAAATTTCATATATGTTCCTTTTAATTCCACTAGAATTATTTTGAATCATTAAATGTTTAACAAAACTTAACAGATGCATTGTGATTTTACACAATATAAGGAGAAAAGAAGAAAAAGAAATCTACGTGAAAAGAAATGAAACATGAATTTAAGTAAATAATTAGAAAATATACGAAAAATATATATAAATTTATAAAAAAATAAATCTAAAATATACTTCTTTTTAGCTTTGATTATCATAATAAATAAATATGAAACGAAACATTTAGTTTCAATGGAAAAAAATGTAATATCTTTCAAACGAAGGAAAAATTTTTGATCTTATATTTAAACATTTTGAAATACATTTTATCAGCCTTTTAACTAAGCAAAATCCTATGTAAAAATTTTTTCTCTTTGCATAACTTCGAGCATTGGTTTTAAGTTACATTAAGTTTTTATGTCTTATTAGTGCAGTAATTATTCTGTATCATTAAACACCTTTTCCTTCATAAATTGTACATTTAAATTCACTTACCGTATAGAATTCATGAAAATTAAGCAAAAATGTCAAAGACACATTTTGCAATGATATATTTTCCAACTATGCAGTTTTTCGGATTAAATCGAAATGTTACAAACCTTCCAAATAGTATTTTGCATGTAGAGAATTTGAATAAGAATGCGCTTAGGGAAGTCATACGTCAGTTAACTTCAAATGCAATTTCTGAAAACCGTGTTTTTGACATGCTACACTTCTTTCAGGAAAAAATAAAAGTATTTTGCACACGCTGACTGGAATTTTATTAAATGTTTTGAGAATTATTTTTATATAAAATTCCAAATACGCCCTTGGGACATTTTGATCCTAGTTATTAATAAATATTTGTTTTTATTTCAACCTTAAATACAAACGTTAAGAATTTATTTTCCTGTTTTTGAAATTATAATTCCATAGAAAAGAGGTATTTATTATTCCACACAAATCTGTTTAAGTTTTTGGCAATAAAAATGACCAAATATCTTTGAATAAAAGTAATCTTTCGGTTTAAAATAGAATATTTGTTCCTTATTGTTAAGTGTACTCTGTGATATTTTGTCAAGACAGGATTGTGAATTTCTATTTTGTATGAAAGCGAAGAAATGAATATAGATGCAGATGTGTAATTAATACGTATATGAAAAATACGAGTACTGTAACTTGAAGCAATTAAATAGTTTTGACAAAATATTTAATAATTTTTTTAAAAAAAACGAATTTTATAAATTGACTCAAAATCATCGGTTTATAATGGAAAGGTACCCTAAGTTGAACAAATGAGAAGTATATATTTTATTATAATGCAATTCGATATGGCAGTTATTTATATGCTTAAGATTTGTTTTTTTTTTTGAATAAAATATCTAAATTTAAATTGAACTTCAGTATTTATTTTGGAAGTGTAATGAGATCTGTTCTTTTAATATTTAGATGAAAACAGATCTCATCAAATTTAAATTCATGAGGCTTTCTTCCACCCTAAAATTTTATATGTTATAGAGATATAAATCATAGTTCATTCAGTTTCAAATAATTATATATTTGAAGATTTATTTAATTCTTATAAGGTACAATTGAAGATTTTCTTAATAAAACCTGAAACATCTATTTCCTACTTTTAAATTTCCATTTTACAACAAGTTATATTGAAAAACAATTAATCCAGATTTGGCAAATAAACTAATGAATTCTTTAGGAAAATATGAAGAAATAAATCACAAAAAATGATAAAAAACTGTAATTTTTTTTTTCTTTTTTTTTTCAAATTGAGCTCGTAAAATTCTATTGTTTTTAAGTATTTACCTCTTTATGTCTAATATTACAGTTCTATGTTCTAAAATGTTCTTTATATATTTGTTTAAATAATTATATGAGTATACTGATGAGGTATTTTGATCACATATTAAGGTATGATGTATTAATACCTTTTTATACATTAGTATAAATTAGTCTCGATCATTTCTGTATTCAATTCTCTTCTTTTAAATTTTGCAGAAATATTTATTTGAAATGTATTCTTCTTTCTATTCCGTAAAATTAAAAATCTCTGAAATAGAAAAAATAAATCATATATTTCGAAAATGAAAAAATCAAAATTATCAAAGACATAAAATAAAGTAAATGAAATCATACATAATAAAGCAAATGATAATAAAGCAAACAAGAAACATAAAAATAAATGCTAAATAAATCAAAAACTAATAATTGTTTCTCTCTTTCCTTGTATGTTATTTGGCATAAAAATAAATTACGTAATTATAAAGTAAAAATCTATTTTTCAGTATCTTGAACTTGAAAATATTTTTGTGAGAAAAATTATCATTATTATTTTATATTTTTTTATCTCATATATATCAAAGATTACTTTGAAAACAAATCAAGGTAATTGATTACAATGGAAAATGACAAATACTTCGTAAATATTCAACATTTTTAGACGAGAATTTTTTTTTTCAAAAGGAGAAAAGAAAAAAAAGAAAATGTGTCTCTTTTTTTTCCCCCTTATAACTTTTTGTATGACTGAACAACACTATTTAAAATTCAACAAAAAATTATTACAAAATGCATTGAATAATTCAACCCAATTTTTTTTTTTTTTTTTTTTTCCATTTTACAATCATTTATGTGGAAAATGTATGCATAAAGTGTAATTAATTTTAAAATTCTGAGCAAAATGCACTTTATTGGTTAACATTTATTTCTATAAGAAAGTTAACCCCTTTTGTTAAAAAAAAATAAATGAAAAAAATCCCTTCAAGAATTAATGGTTTGCAAGCAGGGAGATGAATACATTAAAGACTTTAAACTATACACATAACAAAGTACAAAACATATTTTACTTTCAAAGTACATTGTTTTTTAATATCTCTTTTCATCATTTTATCTTTTTTAAAGTTGCAAATGCATGAAAATAATTTTCAAGTTTAAAATTATATTTAAATATAAATTTCAATTTGTTTTAGTTTTTGAATGGGGCTATTTTGGGAATAAATTCACTCTATTGATAAAATATTCAAGTGTCATTATACAATTCATCAACGTAAAAAAATTATAAAGATTTGGAGCATGAAGATATTTCAAGTTATTCTAGAGTGTCCTTTCAGAGCGACCAATTGCGTTAAATTATACAAAATTCAAAATATGTCTATGAAACTGTGAAAGTAATTGCAATATTATTATAACGTTATTTTATAAATGAGTTTATATATATATATAATTTTTTTTCTCAACCGCTAAATCATGCTGAATTATGTATTGTCTTAAAAGTTTTATAAATTACCTTTTTTAAAAATCTACACACGTTTTGAACATGCATCTACAAAATGTTAGTAAGTACCTTACACTTTTTTTTAAAAAAAAAACTGCCACAAAATTGTCCATAAATTTGAGCATCCATGAGTATTTTTTAAAGTTATTAAATATATATATATATATATATATATATATATACATGTTTATTTTTCAATTCCTAAAATAAATTGATTAATATTTCTTATGTTTCACTTGAACCATATAAATATGATACACGCTCCAAATTCGTGTCCCGAAGCATATTTTTTTTTATAATTTACGAGAATGCTTTACCTAAAATTCTTTTTTTCCTTTTACATCTCAAAAAATATATATTTATGTGCCTAAATATACAAATGACTTATTTTGAAAAAATCCACTATAATAATTATTAAAGTATTTATTAGAATTCTGGAATTTTTTATAAAAAAAAAGAGCGGTCAGAAATAAATAGTTTCAAAGAAAGACAATCATGCGGTCTAATGCTGGAACTTACCCGCACAAATGACTTTAAAACAGATGCAAAACTGTAAAAACCATTTCCAAAATATTGTTATCCACTTCATTTCCAATGGGATGACTAGAGTCTGCTAAAACAGCAGAAGACGAACAAAACGCTTTTTTTTTTCCACCCGAATTTATGCAGTTTTCATAATTCTCACAAGTTCTTTAAAAAGAACACTTTTCGGTTTCAGTTTAAACTCGAATATTTAGCGAACTTTACATTATCCAAAAACACAAAGTAATTAATTCTGAATTTTAATTTCAGAGTGCGCACGCACTGTTTATATAAACAGCGAGCCTCGAACTGGGGTCAGCAATGTCAAGAACAGAATCTGTATAACTTTTCTAGGATGCAACTGCACATGCTTCTCTCCGAAAGATCGTGCTCCGGACTACTGTCTTAGTCTCTAGACTCGCCGACTACCCTATGGTTGCCGAAAATTCGCAGATATTGGTCTTGTCGCCAACGGTATTTGGATGGAACCGCCAAGTGGTCGCCAGACTTGGATGAAAGAAATGATATTCATTGAAGTTTAGGTTAAAATGTCGAGGAATAGCTTTAAAACCGGAACAATTTTTTTTCAACAAAAAAAAAAATTCCATTATTAATACTACATATCGATTTCACTAATTTGCACAGTGTAGTAACTTTCATTAAAATAACTATGCTATCCATTTTTATTTGATTCCAATCAATTTTTCTTGTATATATATATATATATATATATTAGATAATGCAATATTTGTACGGGTTTAATAAAAACTTTAATACAACTTATGTGTTAAAATGTTTTGAACTTCATGTCAATATTGGGACATATTTCAGTTTGAAAATTTGTTTCAAAATTTTGTTTTCATTTCCTTTAAACACTGAGAAAAGATAACTCACAAAGAAATATAAGAACTTCACTTAAAAACAAAATTAAATATGAAATTTAAATGTGAAGTATATGATTGAAATCGTAATTTTCCTATGGTATGTACTAATTAGGATTGACAGTGAAGTTGAATTTTTAAACATTTCTAAAAAAGAAACAAACAGAGAAATATTTAATAATATTTTCCCCTTTATATTCTTGTCATTGATATTAAATGAGTCAACGTACGAAAACAAGATTATTTCATTCTAACTGCATTTTTTCAATACACCCATTGCATTTTATCTTTTCATTTGCAATATTTATAATACCTTTAAGACACTATCCATTTTCATAAGAAAACTGAATTAAAATGAAATCGTATGAAAACTCTAAATATTTCTAATTATTTTCTATGAGGGTTTCTATCTGTTTATCACAATTTTATTTTCGAAAATATGCGCAAAAAAAAATAGATCAACTTCCGGGGAATTAATTTTAAAATTTTAAAGAGTAATACAGACATAATGCTTCTCAAATTATTTTTAAGTTTTTCTATTCGTTGTAGGGAATTATTAGTGGATAAGAAAAGACCATTAATTTATATTTTGCATTTAATGATTATCTTTCATTTAAATAATACTAAATTATTGTATTCCACGATGATACACTAAATTTACTAAACAGAAATTTTAAAAGTATAACAGAGAATTATGGGAAATTTCTAGTGGTTACAAACATTTAGTAACCACGAAAAATTGTTATACTCAATGTTTTTGTTCTATAGTGTTTTTAAATATTTTAAAATTATTTCTAAAATTAATGTTAAATATCTTGAGACATTTTCCTTGAAAGTTTAAGTAATGATTTCATTTAATACTAAGCTGTCCTAACATTCAAGAAAACTTCTTAAATATAAATGTATGTAATAAATATTTCTTAATAGATCCCCGAGCATACAAATAACATACTTGTATGTAATGTAAATTAACCATCAATCAATAATAACATTATAGGAGGAAATATTTAGTTATTTAAGATAGCAATAACTGAAAAGTTATTGCAATTTTGTTTATATAGTTACAAATACTATTTTAATAATTTATTCATAACAGATGGCAATTTTAATTACAATAAGAAAAGTTTAACATATAATGCCATACTATAAAATTTAATTTCAATTAATCAGTCTGGAATTTTAATATATTAATAAGTAACGACATGTAAAATTAAAACTTTACTTAATCTATCGTATTTAATTACTTCGGTTTAGAGTAGAAGCGTTTGCACCACACACAGTGAAAGACGCTATCCCATTGAAAACGTTTCATTATTCGATATTAAGATTAATTGTAGAACAATCGAACTTTAGGTTTGGTAGGTGCTGAAGATAAATATGAGCTAAATTCATATTTTATTATATTTACGAATTGCATTTAATAGCATTTATTCATGTGAATAAATTTAAATTGTTTAGTATCCACAAAATTTTACAATTGAGATTTTAACAAGATTTTGAGGTTTGCTATTAAATCCAGCGACATATAAATTACTGCTGAAATTTATATAAATTACAGCGATATATAAATTACTTTATTTTACTATAAGATTTCTAAGTATAAATATATAGTACGTTTCCCCCCTATATGATTTTATTAGATATCGTTAGCTCCTTACTATAGTTCTAGCTCGAATTTTCCATGAAGGCAGACATTTCCTCAAAGTGGTCAAGTCGATTGTGTGCCATTCCACTTTAGCACCTTCTCAAAGTATTTCTAGTATATGTGGACGCATTGGGAAGTATCAGGGGATTTAACGGGTATTTCTGTAAATGGTACGCATTTTATTCCGGTTTCTGATTCTTTCATTGTTATATATATGGTAGTTGATTTTAAAGAGTGGCTTGAGGTTATCTTTATATGAAGGTTTTCTTTGACAGCGTGTTTATCATTTAAAACCGCAATTTCTGGATCAAATATTAGCTTTAATACTTTCTTCCGATAACACTGAGAGTTTACCTCAGCTTAAATTGGAATTTCTTCAAGTTTTGCTTTTCCGTTACAGATAAATTGGTTGCGATCACCAATCCTTCAAATAATTTAACTTGAGAATGAAGTAAGAATTTCTTATGAATATTTTCTTCCTCAAAAATATAGAAAACTGTTCTTCTTCGATTGTGAGAAGCCGTGATTCATCAATCGGCTCGAAAAACCTGTATCTATCTGCAGCTGGATGATTCTCAAGTAGATTTCTGCAGTAAGCCTTTCTTTCCTTGAAGTAGTTCGGCAAAAGTATTTACAAATTTTTGGGGGTCACTTCAATATTTTGGTGGGTACTTCAGTACTTTTAAGGGGGATTCTCTTGCTGAAAGTTCCCTATATCCAACATGTTAAAAATGACACAGCTTAAGAAGCATGTTAAGGTAAATCATACAGTCATCAATTTTGTGATTGTGTACTTCCTACATTGTTATTATTATTTTAATGAGAGCATTATATTAATTTTTTTTTTATTTAAACGCATTTTAAAAATTCACATGGGGAGTAGAATTTGAAAAATTTCAGAACAAAGAGCCTTATTGAATGTCTTAACCCGTGTAAATGTTTTGAATAACTTTCTTTTTGATAATATCTCTCATTAAAATAATAATGATGATGCAATAAATGATCACAAAAAATTAGTGACTATATGTGTTCCTTAAATGTTCTTAAAAATGTGTTATTTTCAGCAATATAGGTATTTGGAAAATGATGCTTCTCGTGATCCCCTTAACTTTCAGTCTTTATGAGCAATTTTATTTATCTTTTATCGATAACATAGCGATTGTCATTGTATCACTTTTTTCGACAAAGCAGCTTCCGTCAGAATTTAAGACTACTTTTTGACAATATTGAAATCCTCCCCCCCTGGATTGTTTTATGTTAAGATCTCCCTTTCAGGTTCTGTTTTTTTAATTCAAGTTTCAGTCAGTCTTCGTTCTCTTTTACAATTTGATACATCATAGATTAGTTTCTCTCTCCATTCATCTCTCTCTCTCTCTTTTAAAATGAAATAACAACGATATTTATAACTTTTTACTATTTAATGTTAAGCATAGTAAAATCGTCGAAAATTGCATTAACTTAACCATACAGGTTTCTGTCAATTTAAAGACCATTTTATTAAATTAAAGTTCCATTTTTCCTCTAGTAAAATAATACCAATTATAACAGACGATTCTTATCCCGAATTTCACAAAAGAAAAAGAAAAAAAAGTAATTCTAACTTTTTTTCCGTATTATGTAAAACATATTCAGTTATCTTTGAAAATAAAGCAAATCTTTAGGTTTCGGAACACAGTATTTTTGACTAAAAGCATTTTTTCTTTTGTAGAAATTTCTTTTTCTTTGTGAAAATATATTTATATTAAACGATATTCCAAAACATATATACTATTTGCCATTTTACATGGTTTAAATTTGCGGTACGACTGATATTAATTGTTATGTATCATAATAAATTATGAGAATTAGTAAGATACCTATGTATTATATTAATTTACTTTTCATACCTATTTTACTTAATGTACTTAATCATTTTGTATAAGTTTTGTGATATTCCTATTTATATATATTTATTATAACAGTGCAAGATTTTAAAATACATGAATAAGTTTAGTTTATAAACTCATTTGTATATAAGCATATATAGTGAATGATTTGATTTATTAAACTTAGCTTCAAATATTTTAAATATAGAATCATTCACATGTCACAGCAAAAGTGCTGATAGCAAGAATATTTCTGATTGCAATTGAAAATAATCACATTAGAAATTTAAGCACTTTTCAGTTTTGAAGTTTTGAAATCGTTATTTCTTTAGTCAGATAAACGGACAATATAAGTAATTAGATTTTTTCAATTCTGAAAATACGACATCAATAAAAACTTGGAATGTTGTAAAAACAAATCTTATTACATAATTACAATTAAAATTAAAATAACAAATATATATTTGTTATTTTCGTTTATATATATATATATATATATATATATATATATATATATATATATATATGCAATTTTACTTGTTATAACCACGAAGAAAATTAAAGCGAGTAAAACGAATTGAACAAAAATTGTTCTATGTAATACATTGCAACGAACGGAAATGTTCAAGTGATCATTTCGTTATTTACTAAAAGAATAGCCAGTTAAGTGGCTAGTAGATTTATTGAAAAAAATCGAATATTCTTTTAGAAACAGTGAATCGGTATTAATGTATCTCAAATCTCTTTTTCGCTTGCTTCTATTAAACGCTGTGCAAGATCAAAAAATATGTAATATTTGACACTACTCCAAAACAATGGTTTCCCAGGGAAGGGCAGCCATAACCTGGCGGTTGCAATGGAAATCAGAGAGTGTGGTTCCTCAAAGAGCATTGAATGCGAGCGAAACGTAAATCAACGAATAAGCTGTGGCTTTCTCTCTCTCTCTCTCTATATATATATATATGTTATATGTGTGTATGTGTATGTATAAATGCATATATATATACATGTATATATATCTATATCTATCTATATATGTATGTATGTATATGTATATATATATATATATATAAATGTATATATACATATATATATATATGTGTGTTTGTATGTATGTGTATATATATACATATATATGTATGAATATAATATTATTGACATTGACATCATCCACCTCAATATTATAGCCGCCAAATAATAGTTTCGCTTCTTTAGGAAACCATATCTTAAGATTGAATGTTATGACAAATATTATTTATTTGTTATTCATATTAAATAATAAAGTAGTACTCCTACAAAGTCGGACGTTTGACCTTTTTGACCTGCCCAGTAAATCCGATGATTTTACTCAGAAGAACCAGCCTAGCAGGCATTATTTTATCCCAACTACTTTAATAAAATAATGTTTATGAAAAATATAAAAAATTGCATTTTGTGTAATTTTACGTACTTCATATGGTATATATATATAACTGTATGAAAAGATACTAATGGTCATTCTCTTATATATAGAAACATTTTAAGAGAAAATTAGTCATATAATTTCACACTTAAATGAAAAACCAGTGAAAAAAATTGACGGTACAGTTAAATCAGGAGTTTGAATACTTTTGAAACCCAGGCACAATGCACAATGAATTACCACACTTCCTATGGCATTGTGTCTGAGTTAGATTCCTAAAGTTCCAAACGTCACGAAGAGCTCTTTTCAGATCTCTAATGGAGCTTGGTGAGGGCGGAAAGGCTACATGGGGACTCTCGAGAATTTTTCACTCGTGCTCGATAAAATTTAGATCCGGTGAGTGAGCTGGACATGCGTTGGATATTTTCCGTTTGAAGGATGCCATCGACGTGGCTCGCACGGTGCCTTGGCACATTATTATCCATAAATATGAAATCAGGACGTATTTCTCTTCAAAACAGGTGAACACAAGTCTCAATTTTTTTTGTCTCTCTATCTTTAACAGTTAGACACTATCCAGCATGATATGGAAAGCGATATTTATATATAAGTGTGTGTACGTAATGAAGCAATAGTAAATAAAATAAAACTACAGAAATAATTTAAATATAGGTAATTAAATGTAGTAGAACAACTGAAATTTAATGCAGAAATATTAATTCACATTTGAAAGTTACAATGAAGAAGCAATACAAAAAAAACCCTGAGAGGACAGAAAAAATTGAAAAGATAAAAAGAGTTTTGTAATTTTCATAAGTAAAATTAATAAGTATGGAATGTTTTCTTTCCTTTTTGAAAGAAATATCAGGAAGTGTTAGTACCAAATATTAGTTAAAACTAGTAGTAAAAATAACAATTGCTTTTATGATTAACCATTTTGCTCTAAAGGAGTTTGCTGAGTCGAGATGCTTTGGATCCATAAATATGTTTAATCACACACGTTTTTCTAAAGGAAAATTTTGAAATGCAGCTTTATTTGTTTCATATTTTTCAAAATAATAGAATAACTTTTTCCACATTCGATACTTCTCTCTTTCATCCCAAACCATTATTTAAGCCATGTCTGCCAAGTTTTTCTAGGGAGTAAGGCACATTCATTGTTCCAAGACTTCATAAAATTCTAATCACTAAATAATCACACTGTTTCACTTGAGGTAACAGTGCAAAGTCACAGGAAGCAAGGACTTTATTATAAAGAATGTACTCAAGTACTTTCAGTCTTCTACTGGTCTAATATTCATTGAAGATTTTGCTTGATGAGCTATAGATTTATCATGATAGAGGACCTTGGTGTTCATTCTTTACTTTAGCTGTATGTTCTTCACGGATTCGATGAACTTATGAAAACATTGTTCAGTGTAACACGTGTTTTTACTGTCTTGAGAGTGACCAAAATTACACTCTCCGAATAAAGTTTTAGCTAAACATTTTCTCAGCGGAGACTTACTTTTTCTGACAACTACAGGTGTGTCTTCATCATCAAAAATTCAAACTTTATTTTCAGTTTTGATCGGCTATACAGAAAAACACAGCAGACCAAATACTGATATGATTCATCACCTACAATGCTGCTGCTCACATACCGAGATAATCTTTTAGTAAGCAATTTTAGTATCTCCAAGAGCTATGTCACATGTCATATTATCTGCTCTTCAGTCAGGCTGAGCGGCACTCAGAATCAACCCAATTTTTTCACGTGCAAATTATCATGTGGAATCAAAGAAGTTGCTGACTCACTTAGGACTTGAGAATCTTCTTTCTGAAGGTATATCACTCGACTGTTTTCGTTAAGCGTTGTTATTCAAGAAAATATGGCTGTCGTCACTAGTAATAAATGTTTGATTTTTGTGCATAGTTCTAGAGAATTTTACTCAATATTCAAAGCAATAACTGAATAAAGCGTGAGAGGAAATAAGCTCTCATAGAAAGTGTGTGCAGATAGATAGGAGGAGAAAATGAGTGGTTAACTGCTAGTGATGTTTCTTATAACCCCGAGAAAAAAGAGACAGTTTTATTGATTCAGTGATTAAAATAGATTCTCGATGCTAACATTTGAAGAGCGAAATTGTGAAATGGATGTCTTATAACCAGAGAAAAAGTTGCATTTTGCGATTCGTGACATATTGGTTAAGTAAATTTCGTTTGGAGTCAAAAAAGAATAATTAAAAAGAATAAAAGTTGATAACGGGGGTTCAACACACACGCGCACACACAGACACACACATATATATACATACACTTGAAGCACATAGATAGATTGATAATGTTATTTCTTTTAAAATTATAATAAAAAAGTTAAGACTTTCTTAACTTTGTTTATCTTAAGTATTTTAATTTTTTGGAAACTAATATTAATATAAAGGAAGCGGAATATTTAGATACGAGTAATGCTTTTAAAATAGAATAAATAAAATTTCTTTTAAGATACTTGAAATTAAGGATCCATTTTCTTTCGTGATACGTAAAGAATCCTTATGGGGCCGTTCCTTAAGCCTCAATATTTTTTAAAAAAACTTAATTTATAGTAATATTTTTCGTAATATTAGACTTGTGATTAAAGTAAAGGATATTTACATTAACTTACATTAAGTTTGGAAAAATTTGCCTTCACAGAATTTATTTTGAACTTTAAGAGTATTTTAAAGCAAAATAATTAGATGATTTAATCTTTTTCTGGTTTTAATTTTTTTTTTTTTTTGTTTTTTTGTTTTTTTTTTTGCTTTTGTTTTTTCTCTTTTTTCTTATTCGGGTTCTTTTTCTTTTTAAAATTTTTACAATTTTTCTTCTAATAATACTCTACCTTTGACAGAGGACATTGTGTGAACATTTATGTTGTGTACTTATGCTAGAGAAATGTGATGCGTAAGCGGAAGGTTTCTGTGCAACATGTTGCTATCCATGGTGTTACATGTAAGTTTTGGTAATGTTTTTTTTTATTATACTTGGGTGATTTATACTTTTTCCTTAGGTTCAGATAAAGTATATCTCTTCGTCTTCTCATGAGTATATATTTTACTGAAGTCTCTCTTTTGATTGTTTTTACGAACTCGTTTATTTTTTAATTTAGAAAATTCCAATTTTGCTTAATAATGTTTATCTGTTGGGATAATTTAATACCTGTAAAACATTGTTCAACTATTAAATCTGTCAAATGTCAGATTTACAATTAAAAAAAATATTAAATTTGAGTTTTCTTATGGTTTACTTTTTATTGCTTTCAAAAAGTTGAACTTTATCTTCTTGCATTTATTTTGTGTTTAGTTTTCTTTTAGGTAAATTAATAACTTTCTAAATCTGTTTGTTGTGTAATTTTTTTTATCTTTTGTTATAGGCTTTTGGCAATTAAATATTTTACTAGTTTTCTTTATATTTTTTTCTAAAATCAAGAAAATATGTTTCGTTTGTGATTTTTAAAGTTGTTCTTATGTTTCAAATCTTGTTTCCATACTAATTTTAGTTAAGTATTTTGAATTGTTTCATACTTCTTACTATTATATTACTTAACTACTTTTTACATTCTCTCTCTCTGTATATATATATATATATATATATATATATATATATATATACAGAGAGAGAGAGAGAGAGAGAGATTTATATCCATCGCATCAGAACCTGGTGCTACTGAAAAACGTAATTTTTGATCATGTTGTTGAAACTTTTTTTCATATTATATTTAGAAGGTAGTAAGTTATTTTTAAAGAAGAAAAGTGTGTGTATGTGTGTAAGAAAGTTTTGAATAGTTTTTTTCCAAAAGACTTACAATAGACATTTCTTTAGGTAGATAAATATTACTGGAATTTTTGAAAAGACAGGAAGAAATAAAAATCAACAAACTTATTTATTTTCAGTTGCTGATTCACTGAGCAAGGAAACGTACAGATGCGTGATTTTCTCATACGTAAAACAGTTTTTTGACAGTTACACTTTTTGTGATGTACCCTGTTTCTAGAAAAGCTTTCCAGATTGTATGTTTTCTTATCGTAAATGTGGATTGCAAGATTCTGTAGGTTGAAAGGTAGACATGTCTGCTAGATACTATTGGAGGAATCCCAGAAAGATGAACTGAAAAAGAATTTAGAAGTATTTTGGAAATACTTATTTAACGAGTGACATTTGAATCCCGTTTCAGAAAATTTCAAAATCCTAAGACTTTTCACGACGGTTACTGAAAGAAACTTTGGAAAGAAAATATTTGATTAAAATATCAGCGAATACCGGTATAGATGTCAAAATAAAATTATGTCAATTTGTCAAAAATAATGAAATACATAGCATTAAAATATACTTGTAATCGATAATAATTTGAGTAAACGAGAAGTATAAAATACATGTTCTGTTTTATTAAAGTACTAGTCATACAAAGACTAGTACGATACATTTGTTATGTAATCATTTTACTCGTAATTTTGTTGTTATACATTCTAATAGCTTACGATAATTAAAATGAGATAAATAACACATCACTCTAATTGTAAATATTTATTTGTTTATTTCATGAAAAATAAAACATATAAATACTAGATGTGGATATTAAATGACGAGACAGACACTGCTACAAAAGACTTACACATACGCCAAGCGCCACCGATCGACAGATGTTTAGCGTCAAGCCTTCTTTCTGGAATGCAGTCCGTCTCGCTTCTGTAAGCAATACCGTATAGCTGAAGCCATCACTCGATTTAAAAAAAAATTTTCGCCAGAAAAATAATAAGTGAGCAACTAATTGTTGTGAAATTTTACACGACACTTGGAAAAGCTGCTACCGAAACTTATAATTTATTGAAAGGAGTATATAGTAATGAACGTTTATCGTGTGCACGTGTTTTTGAGTGGTTTAAGCGTTTTCCAGATAGCTGAAAAGACTTTGAAGATTATTCATGCCCTTCCACGTCAAAACCGGATGGTAATATCAACAAATCGGTAAACTGGTTAGATCTGACTGTCAGTTAAACAGTCGTGCAATTGCTGTGACTGCAGGAATTGACAAAGAAACCGTTAGGGAAATTTTACATAACAATTTTAACATACAAAACGAGTGTGTCAAAGTGATGCCTAAGTCTCTCACGTTTGAACAACAAGAAGCTTGCAAAAATGTTTGTACTGACACTTTAATAGCCTGTGATGAATCATATTTTTTTACTTATGATTCTGAAACGAAGGGCCAACCCATGCACCCGAAGAGGCTTTCTTTACTGACTGCCAAAAAAGCTCGAATGTGTGCATCAAAATTCAAAGCAATGGTGATTTTTCCCAATATTCATGGGAGTGTGTACCTTCACTGGGTTTCTGATCGTCAAACTATTAATCAACAATACTACCTTCACGTTCTTGCTGAGCTCCGTGAAATAATAAGGAAAAACTACCCGAATCATCGAAGGACAAGTCATTGCGCAATGTCTTTCTAAGTTTTCTAGTCGAGCACAGTATCCCAGTGATAAATCATTCACCTTATTCTCCAGATCTTGAGCCATGCAACTTCTTTCTGGTTCCTAAGGTGAAATCTATTTTAAAGGAGACTGTTGAAGCTGTGAAAAAAAAATCGGCCCGTGCCCTGAAGGAGCTGACAGAAGAAGACTTCTAGTACTATTTCGAACAATGGAAGATTCGTATGGAGAGGAGTAGGGCAGAAGAGATGTGTATATAAGGTAATGATAAGTAATTATGTATGAATTCAAAATAAAATGTTTTACAGCGTCATTGTCATTTTTTAATATCTACACCTCGTCATTTTAAACTGTTCACACAGTAATAAAATCTGAATTGTCGAGGAATATTTCCTTTAATGAAAGTAAGATAAATATGTGCATTCATAGATCATAGAAGAAAACTTAAAACGATTTCGAAAAATGAAATTCTATGAATGAAGAGACAGAAGTAAATTCCGTTGGGCACGGATACAAGCTTCATGGATAACAATACTAAAGTTCAGATATATAACTTTGAGTTCTGGTTAATTGTACAGATTACTTCACGTTTTATTTTCTAGTCTCCTTAAGCTTCTAGAGTGGTTCTGTGAAAGCTCATTAAGAAAGATATAATTTATATATAGGATCAATTTCATCAATTTATTATCAATAAAAATTATTAGTTAAAGTATTCTTCTTGTAGCCCTTGAACGTGTTCAATTCACATATATGCAAACTACAAATATATCATTTTTTTTTAATTGAAGCATCTATATAGGTATTTCCTATTTATATTATTCTTATTCATTATTTATAAAATGAAAATAATCTTCTTTATAAAAAAAAAAGCTTTCCAATGTTAAAGTGTACTTGTGTTTTTCTTAATTATTAATTCGTTGTTATTGATGATTCTTCTAACTTAAAATCATTTTAAAAATTCACAGCGTTTTTCTTAATAAAGTAAAATAGATTTTGAATTTTATATATATTTAACAGAAAAAAAACATGAAAAATATATTATAGGGAAAACATGTATATTTATTATAAGGATAGCGAATTATACAGTACTCCCTCTATACATAATAGTAGTATCAGTTGATGAATTTAATTTGTCCTATAAAATAGTAGCAAAAGAAAATAAATATTGAATGTAAGATTTACTACCAAAAAAACTAAATTAAATTAACAATATTTTTAAAATATTAATCTTAACTTTTGAGTTCCCAGATTTTTCAATCATTTCGTTTCTGTATTTGAAACTTGTTGGTAAGATTCATTGGCTACAATGCTTTGCTTTCTCATATATGCGTGAGCTTAGAATTATTGGAGCCATCGTTCTACATTAATTCTAGCATAATAACTTTTTTTTTTAAAAGTCAGAATGTTATAGCTTTGGGAACTTCAATGGCACAAGCTGCTAATTTTATGGTGCCATTTCTGCTATAAGAGAAGTATATCCAAGTTTTTTAAATTCTCCATAATCTTTGCATTTACTATCACAGTTTTGTATTTTTAAGAACTCAATATTAGTATAAGATTGAACTTGATAATTATGTTCGGAAACACGTTTCCAAACTCTTGACATGATCATTCTGTTGCAGTTAAATGGTTTCGTACCTAATGTAATTTCTTCCTTCTACAACTTTTCTTTTTCTTTTTTTTTTTTTTTTTTTTTTTATGCATTATAACTGGACAATGCCCCTAAGTTGTAAATTTCTTTTTTCCAATCTTACTCAAATAGTAAATAAAAACATACCATGAATAAAATAATTGATATCGATCAGCGGATGAAAGTAGAAAAATAGGTACAATTCGTAAAAATTGTGTTACTTTAAACATTGAAAGATATGTCAAAATAGAAGACAAATGTCATGAAATATTAATTTTGATTAAATGCTTCTCAACTTTTTGCTACAACATAACTTGTAGCTGCTTTTGTTGTTTGTATAATAATTTTCTACCATTACTATAATACAGAAATATTAAGAATTATTGCTTTTCCTATACATGAAACTAAATCCAAAATAAAATTTTTATGTTTATGCATTTTTCTTCATCTTGGAAAAATAAACAAACGAATTTAGAACTAGATATTTAATAATAAACATAAATAGCTATTGAAAAAATTTATTTAGAAAAATAATCGCTACATCTACAATAATTAGCACCCTTGTGAAAGTTTGGTTTTAATTGTGTGATTAAAAAAACAATGTATTTATTTTCTCTATTGCGCTCGTTTCTCAAGGTAAAAAGGGGGGGGGGGAGAGAAAGTGAATTAAGAGGAAGATTAAATTAACTTAAGTAAATTGATGTCTTAATAGAAAATAATTTACACATAATTGAGTAACATTTCGTTCTTAATTTTTGCAATAACCTCAGTTCATATATTTTTGCCATAGGAACGACGCATATGCGGGGATGTGACTATCGAGTGTCTTGACCTTCTTCCTTGCTAAACCAGAACATATTTGTTTATCCATTGCTGTAATGATCTAGAAAGTTAAAGTACTATTTTCCTCTAACTGCTTGATCAATAGGAAGATAATTCATTACCAAAATCTATTTCATGTATCTCAGTAAAATGAGGTAATGACCTGTTCAAGCCCTTGTAATCTTTAGTGTTGAAGAATCAGCAAGTTTCCACAGACTTGCAGTTGCTTAGTCTGTGCGGATTCATATCTTATCCGTGGACTTCGAACCATGACCAGATTTAACATCAGACTTTTTCAGTCTCTCTTTACGGTGGTCTTTTATGGCATTAGGGTGCCATAAAACAATGCCAGTTGCATGTCAGCGACCTTAACCACTAGGTTACCACGCTCACTCAATGTGAAGAAACAAAATCTTCTAATGTGTTCTGAAAATCGACTTGAGTTCTATTTGCTATCATTCCTTTCCTTACAAGTTCTGTATCATTGTTAGAATATCAGTTTTTTCATCTTCAAAAATCCTTACTCAGGAATAACTATGAAGAGATGTTCATCTCACAGCTTTCCAACCAGAGCGCTGAAAAGTCGTTTGTTTGCTCAAGAATAGTGATTAATTATTACATCGAAAACAAGTTGCACATGCAATGATTTCTTTTGGTGATTCTGAGAAATTCTCATACCACACACGTAAGATATTTGATTTAAAAGTAATTCGTCCATAGCCATAATGTTTTTGTTTATTGCTCTATTTTCAAACCATTCTCTACACATCTAAAAACACATGCCCTTTACATATGCATTTTGCTACTTATTTTCAGGTTGTCTTTGGTGGGCAGAGATCTGAAGAATATGGCGTGCCATACGGGGATAAGGTTAAAGAAACGAGGCGTTATTGCTGTCAACCTTTTGACTTTCACTCCTTTCAGAAGATGAAAAAGAACTTCAAGGGACCTAACTTTTTCTCTAAAGGCATAGTGAAAGCTTTCATTAAACCTTGGTGTTGATATCAACTTCTGGGGATACTTATTCGACTGGTTTGCAGACTAGTCACATTTTCGAGCAAGTGCATGAGAAGAGATGAGAATTATAAACAATACATTACGTTGTAGATACCTACAACTTTCTAATACAATAAAAATTATGAAATTCGGGTAAGAAATAAACGAAAACGGTTAAGGCGACATTCATTCTCAAACAAGCTTTGCTATGCATTTAACATGCACCTGTTTCTAAATTCAAGGAATGCCTAGCTTATTTAATAAAAACTTACGAAATAAGGTTTTTAAGCTGATTCTTCCTTTTAAAAAAATTTCATTTATAAGCAAACAAGTTTTCTTTTTCCGCATATTAATCATCATTCGTTTCTTGCATATTTTCTTTCTTCTAATGTTGAACTCACGGTTCAAAATTTTTGTTTGTTTGAAATTTAAATTATATGTTTCATTACATAGCATACATAAAGAATGCCTATTTTTGTTGTTTTGTTGTTTTCTCTTAAGAAACTATGAAATATGTAAGTTTGTAAACAAAATTATTTCTTATAACCCTTCTTTGTAAATAACTTATTTCTTATAATCAGGTTACATCGCTTTTGTTTCGTTTCATATATTTATTCACTAGCAATGTAAAGTGTATTAAGTATACTTTTTAAAATGATACCATGTTTGCAAAAAATGTACATCCTGAATCCATTTTATTAAATTAAATTTTAAAAAAATAAATAATGAAAATAATTCATTTTACTGAAAATATTTGACAATAATACTATAAGAAACATGGTGTTCTATTGAGTGTTTTAATCCAATTTTTTTTTTAATTTGGAAATTAGTTACGAGTAACTAGATTTCAGTAAGAAAAATGGAAGAAATCAGTTAATATTTGTATCGATGTATGGTTTTATATTTCAGAAAATATTTCTATATAAATTAATTTACGAGGTTTTTCTCAAAATTAATGAGAATAATTTTATTTCGCATTTTTATAGTACATTACTAAAGGGAACAATGGTGTATGCAGATAAATTGAAGTTTCAGTTACGTAAAGTTCACAGATGGTCCGATTGTTTAAGCATCCACAGTAGCCCTATAGAGAGTCATTGTTTGTCCGTATCGTCACGCTTATGATGCAGAAAAGTATTGAACAACGTTATACAATAAATATCGCAAATGTGGTACCTAAACTATGGAATATATCCCGTGAAAACATCTATGGATTATCCATCCACCTCACATTACAGACTTGGCTCCTTGCTATTTCATATTCCCTAAACTAAAGATAGAGTTAAAAAGACACAACTTCGGCGTGTAGGAAAATGCTCCTAAACCTGTGACCACAAGGCTTCTAAGCATTTCGCAAAATGAGTTTGTACAGTACTACTAACAATGGTAGCATCGCTGGAATAGTTGTATTAATGTTCAAGGTTTATACTTCGAAAAATATTAAGTATGTTCAAATAAATAATTTTTTTTAAAAAAAATCTCTTTACTTTTAGGACATAGCTTGCAGATTTGAAATGCTTTGTAAATAAGTAGGAAATAGATTTACAAAATAAAGCTAATAAAATTCAATGCATTAATAAATTCATTATTTTACGATATAGAAGGGAAAAAAGAAAAATAGCATAATACATAAGTACTCATATTTATATAAGTAACCCAGAAACGTTTACGTTTATAGCTAAATTAATATATTTGCTAATAAGAATTGAGAACATTGTTTCTTAAGAAACACAACATGCATAGGAAATGAAAGGGAACTTGAGAAAATGCGTAATCCGAAGTGTTTATTAGTTAAAAAATGACAGAGTAAACAAAATAAGTAAAAAAAAGCACTGCATATATATGAATTAAATATAGTTAATACAATTCCTACAGTTTTTTCTTTTAACAAAAACTACATTGAATTTCTAAAAACAGTTCTAACTTTTAAATAACTTAAATCACGCTTTCTCTCTCTCGAGCATTGCGTAAAAATATATAAAAAAGGATATAATAAATCACATAAATTTATTAAATGTACAAAATCCCATTAAATAACGTAACTAGAGTGAAGAAAGTTTTAGAAATTCATAATATGAAAAAACTAATACAATCACATTTATTAAATAAATATAAGTAATGATTTTAAGGTAATAAATGAGAACTATTTAATATATTCAAAGCAAATGCATCGTTAATTGTATTATTGTATACAAACATGTTTTATGTAGATTTTCTGCAGTAAATGGATAGTTTTAATAACATCAATATAGAGTATTATATGATTTATCAAACTAATTCTAAAACTTTACACTTAGTGGTTATTAAAGTATTGTATCAGTTGCATTTATTTAAACATATTTTAAAATGAAATGCGTTCTAATATTTATAAAAGTGCTTCTTGATTAGTAAATCTATTATATAATTGCTACTATGTTAAAAGGGAATAGGTAATTCAGCTATATGGAATTCTCATCAAGACTTTTATAACACCTATTTAAGATGTATTTTTTAATAAATATTTGTTAAAAAGAGATATTCTTGTTTCTCATGTATATTTAAAAGTCACAAATTCTAAGTTAAATCATTTTGTATTTTATTAAGGGAATGAATGATGTATGTTATATATATATATACCCATATTTCCAGGCGAGATTTTTAATTTGCAGAAAGCGTTCTGACTATAGGTAATATAAATACATTTTTCAGTTAAGGATATTTATTTCAGTTATCTTTTATTTTACTACTAAGAATTACATAATAACCCTACATTTTAGGCAAAATTCATACACATTTCTTCTACAATGGTATCGCATGTCCAATTCTGGCACTGTTATATTATGAGCCCATTTTACTGGAGATTTTTCATAATCTTTATTGATTCACATACTTTCCATCTATTGGTCAGTTTAATTTCCTTGATTGGAGTGCTTCCAGTCACGTCTTCCAATGAAATAAATTATCTTATTTCCATCTAGGTTTATTTTTAAGAATACATTTTTCTTCGATCTTATTTTAAATTGAAAATTTACGAATAGCTACATGAAAAAAATAATGAAGAACCGTAACATATTTAAAATAGGAACTTGGTTTATAATTTATTTAACTAAACAATCAAATGGATATGAAAAAAAAACAACTTTTAAATACTGACTTTATACAAAGTAAGAATGAAAAAAATGAATTAATCTTTAAGATAACTGATACGTCTTCCACAGGTAAAAACGAACTTATATTATACCAAGCTAAATATATTGATTTTAAAAATCATTTTAAATGCAATGGAAGTCATATAAAATAATGCGATATATGTAAACTTTTTTATCCGCTTATGTAAAGAAAATCTCGCTAATATTCATTAATAACCCCGTATGAGCTATTATTAATCAATATTTGCATTTATATACCAATACACTTATGCATTTATAGCTTTGAAAACTTTGTCGGTATTTTTGAATATAACATTCTATACACTGCTTGACATTGGGCTATTTCGCGATTTTCTCACGACTAACATTGGGACTATAATAATTTGAGATATCCCCCTAATCGAAATGAAACTTGATTAGGTAAATTAGATGAAAATAAAGAGTGATATGTCTCTTGAAGGAGAATATTATACCAAAGAGTCATTAGTATTAAAAGATACGCTCTCAACCAGTATATATTTAACACACTCTGCGACGTTGAGGTATTCTTGATTTCTCCTTCAATAATCTCCGAACTTTTAAAAAAAAGGTTGAAATGCTTGAAATTACAATTTCTTTTTAACACAAATAAAGAGTGATTCGGTAAATTAAATGAAGATAGAAGTGAAGTGAATTGTATGAATATATGAATGAAATAGAAATGAAGGAATATTATGGGGGATTGAGGGTAACAACTTGCTGATAAATATTTATAATTCGAATTGAAGCAAAAGTTATTAAGTTTCTTTCGATTGAAGAGAATTTTAAATAAAGTGCTAAGATAAGAGTCGGTTGTTTGCGAGAAGTGTGTGAATCAGATCGAATTATTACGTAAGCTCAAATTTCATTTTTAATGCCTTATCTGGAATTGATGAATTAATAGAAATTCGAAATCGAGTGACTTATCTATTCTCCAGTTAGTATTAATAAAATACTTTAGCTTATTCTTGAATGTCTTGAATTGGAGTTTAGTATTTTTTGACTAGTATATTACTCTGAAATATGACGGTTGAGTTGAATAATGTGGAGCGATATCCCTTCTCAAAACTGTCCTCCGTTTCCATATTCTTAAGTAAGAATAATATTGTATGATTAATGTCGACAACGTGTAAACATTGATAAAGAACAACATTTAACTCAAAGAAATAAAATCGTAGTCTTAGGGTTAAGGTCTCATTTGCCTTAAATATAATGAACAGCAGCAATAAATAAAAGCAAAACAATAATTCAAATTTCGATATTAATCCAGAATAATAAATACAAGTAAAATTTAATACTTGTTTGTACAAGTTCGAATAAGAAGAGACTTTGAATTGCTATATTACGCTTCAATAAAAGGCATAGAGACCGCCATTTTTAAGAAGCTATGCGAATAAGAAATGCATAGTCTTAAAAACTGACAGGTGACTTACGGCAACCTATGAACTAATATTAAGTTCCATGTAATAGGCTAATTTTAATCATTATTTTCCGTATATTTGAAACAAAATTGACAACTTGCCATTTTAAATTTGTCATTAATCTACAGGTGCTCATACTAAATATTTTCAGGAAAAAAAATTGTTAATATATTTAATTTCTTCCTCTCAATTTATATTAAAGGTTTTTTAAAATAATAATCATGTATAATTTGCGTTGTACAATATATTATAAATATAGAAAATCATTTTTAAAACAATTCTATATACAATATTTTCCAGTTATTACATAACAAATTAGACATATTATTTTTCTTAAAAATTTATTAGTTAATTTTTTTTATTTCAATTTAATTAATTTGTTAACAATTAATTAACAGTTTATTATAATATTACTATTAACTTTTATTACAAGATCGGCTAGATTGTTTAGTGGAATATTTTCGCATATTCCTTAATTTCTTTACAAATGTACTTTCTTTACCTGAGAGTATTTACAGTATTTTACCCTTTTGTTACAGACACAAAATTAACAAGTAATTTGTACAATGAATTATTTCACTTTTATAATACTAAAGCTAATATTTATTAAACGTTTTCAAAACAAAGTGAGTGATAATATTTATAAGATGTTGGAATTGTATGAATAAATAGTTACTTTACCATCGTATTTTAATAGTAATTAATAAAACAATTATAGAAAAGCTGCTTCGAATTTACTAAGATTATACTATTAAACTAAATAATAATTGGATAAAATGTTTCGAAAAATATTGAAATTTATTAGTCTTAATCCTCAGCTCGACAAATAGACAATTTTTCTTTAATTTTATGACGTATAATTAATTACCCAAACGTGAGCATGGATTTGAATATAATTTTCTCAGTTTCTCCCACACATAGACTGCACTGCAGTAAATGAGATAAAATCGACTAATTAAACTGGCAGACACATAACATATATGTACTGAATTAAAAATTAAACTAATAACTTATTTCTATAATGAAGCAAGAATTAGTTCAAGGAACTATATGAGTTTCATAATTATTTTGTATTATTTATCTTCTTTATGTAGACCTCGTATCAAAATCATGTAAGATGTTATAAGGTAAGAAAACCAACTGGTTCACTGATTTATGTATTAAAATTTTAGTTAGTAATTAAGACTTTATAGAAGGAGAAATAGAGCATATTAATTTTAAAGTTAATTAAAATCCGTAATACATATAAAATATTTATTTAATATAACATAACAACGTCATAAAATTATTAAAGTAGATAGCATTCACCAAAACAAAATCATATTTTATAGTTCATTATTCGAAGTGAAAGTTGTACCCAGAAAAATTAAGCCCTAAAACTTAATTAATTACAATATATTTACCGAGTAGAAACTTGAATGCAAATACAGGATTACAAACAAAATGATTCATCCGATTTCAAATTTCCATATTTTCTGAAATAAAGATTTTTGGATGACAGGTAATACATGAAAAAAACAGGGGAAGTTTTATATTGGGAAAAAAATAGGTGAGCAGTTAGTGCTTTTCGTGAAGCTATTTCGCGAAAGCTGTTTTCGAAGCTTTCACGGAGCTACCTTGCAGTTGGATCGGTCACAGTGAACTAGATGTTAAACAGCTGCCCACTTAATCATTGGATATGTGGTTCTCGTGTCTAGCAACCAGATACTTCATGCGGTTTCTTCCTTTGGGGGTTTGCAAAAGATAAAGTATATGCGCCACCATTACCCAAAAATTTATATTAACTTAAGAAACGGATTTCTACTGCTGTAAAATCAATAACCACTGACACTCTACAACGTATTTGGCAGAAATTTACATTATGGAATTGCATTTTACGTGTAATAAGTTATATCGCACACTAGGGAAAAAAAATTCTATATTTTCCCTAAGCATTCATGTACTACTTCATTCCTGCATTATCATTCCACGTCGTTTATTTTTGAAAATGAGAAATCAGATGAATCATTTTCAATTACCCTGTAATCAAATCAGTCAGAGATTTGAATCTTTAATACGAATATTACAAGCCTCAAAATACTAGTATTATTTTTATTTATATAAGTACTATATTTCGTATTAAAATCTTAATCCCAATGAAAGATAATTGTAAGTAAAAGACTCTAATGTTAATGAACACTACACTGTAGTGCATATAATAGAAGGTATTGATTTCTAAATGGCTTTCTATTAGTTTTATAGATAAAGTAATAACATTTACCCTTCAAATACAACTCAGTTTTCAATGATTCACTTGAAAATTTCTAAAACAAATTGGCATTTTCCATACACTTTCCTTTATTGTTCATTCCATCGCCATTTTGTAGTAACAATAAAAATAGACCAACATCTAACATACAAAAAAGTTTTTTAAACTTTAAACAACAAAAAGAAGGAAAGCCAACAATTATACAATAAAAAAAAACTATTAAATGAAAGATTAAATTTCAAACAAACGATAAAATATTAAATTACAGAATAATATTCTGTTGAGATCTTAAAATTAAAGCAAACGATAAATTATTAAATTAAATACATCTGAAGCTAAATGTAATTATTGATGCTGTGAAATGGAATATGAAATTAATTTATCATCACAGAGAAGGCATTAAGGATTATCAGAACTATAATTTTACAGATTAGATATATTAAAGGAAAACAACCAATATAATAAATACTAAATAAGATAATTTACTTTATTACTTATTGTTGTAGATAAAACCTTATATATTTAAGTTTTTTTTTCCTTATAACTTAGAATATTTTTAAATATCTATTTCTTCTTTCACCAGTATGTTAAAGAATGAAAACATTTGTTGTTTTTATATTCAATTTTTGTTGTTTTTATACTTTTTTGTTGGTTAATTTCATATTTTTTACATTTATTGGGATCTGGTGTATGTCCATTGCTCAATGTTTCTGTACAAAGGAAAAATATTTCAAAAAAGCTAGTAACACCGGTAAAAAACGAGTTTTTGAAACATAGGTTTTCTTTCAAACTTCACACTTTACGAGTATATATATACATATATAACTTAATTTTTTATGCCTTAAAATCTTACGAAGAAAGAGTTTAATTTACTGGTTTCAATATTCAACTGTTCCACATTGTAAACAATTGGAATCATGAGTAAATTTAATTTTTAAACAAGTTTTAATGAATTAAATTTTATTAATTATCATATTGTCATCCAAAACATTTGTGTATAGAAAATTTCAGCTTAAATGAATGCTTTCAAATGTGAGAAAAATACTTTTTTTTAACGTTTAGACTCAGACATAGTTACATTGTGAGTAGAAGAATACCCATTAAGGAAGGGAGCAATCCCCTTTGTAAGACCTGGGGATCGAACCCAGGGCTTTTCACATGCAAAACAAACACTATACCATGTAGCTACTATTTTAACTGTTTCATATTGTAAACATTGGAATTACGAGTAAAATTCAATTCCTTAAAGAATTAGTTTTTATTAACTAATTTTTATTAAGTATAAATAAATTATTGTGTTGTCATCCAAAATAATCATGCATAGAAAATTTCACCTCAATTGAGTTTTTTAAAATGTGCAGTGATTTGGGATTGCTGGGGAAAAGATAATGCAAAATTTCTATTGAAAAATAAAACTTTTCTAAGTAAATAACTTTCAATAATCTGTGTACAACTACTACATCTTTACTTTTCACTCCATGTTAAAAATCTACAAGTTCATTTTTTTTCTTCTTGTAGACAAAAAACGTGGTTTAAGGAAAACATAGTTATTATTATGTGCATCGTAATCTATATCTATACAAAACATATTCATAACATTTCGTTGAATCTAACGAAAATGAATATTTTACTAAAATAACTCACAATACCATATGATTTATACCTTAAATGTCTTATGTATGCAGACTAAAATTATCGCTTTAACAATTATTCGAAACACATGCATTTATGCTGAATATTGTGTGATATATTTGCCAAAAAAATTATTTTTACTTGTAGAAGAAACCTCCAAAATGGCAGGAATAAATAAAGAATGCAAGCAATAAAATTAAGAAAATAAAAGAATGAATGTGTATGGCTAGTAAGAAAATAAAAGAATAAAATTAAGAAAATAAAAGAATGAATGTGTATGCTAGTAAATGTGCAGCATCTCAAATCCTTGTTAAATCAGTTTAAACTTTTTTTTTCGCTTTTAAACTTCTGGATAACTTTCAGTAACTGAGAAAATATTTTATGAGAAAATTTGTGAATAGATAGGACAACTTTATAATGTTGATTTTTATTATGTATAATGCATAATGTCCAGCATAATGGAGTAGCGAACAATATATATTGATGCACCATTATCAAGGTTATAAGTGTGTGTATGGTACAATCATTATAAATATAGGCGAGAAAGAGTTGAAGCTAAATTTACCATACATTTGCATTTAAAAATTAAACAATTAAGCAATATTCTTGCAAAAGGGTGCGTTTATGATTGATAAACAAAATTATTCGAGTAAGGAAGGAATTTCTTGAATGAAGGGCTTATGGTGTGAGTTATTATTAAATAACCCACACATCATATGCTTTTACACGATAACGCCAATCCCTGTACCTCATTATATGTTGTTAGTCTTTACAACAGTAGTTTTCTAAGCATTCAGTTGCAGTATTAAATTGTCCACTACATTTTTCCATGATAATGCCAGTAACTGTACTTCATTATCTGTCGTTTGCCTGTACAACAGTAATTTGATAGGATCTGAACCATTGAAACTCGCTAAGTAATCGATTAATTAAATAGTCAGTGAAGTAAATTTTTAAGCTATTTTTACTCTTGTCAGAGAGTAATAAAAAAAATCTGTTTATGATTCGAATGTGGAGTGGTAACTAACACACTTCCTCAAACGAGCAGGAACTAAAACTTCTACTAGCCTCGATAACAGTAAAATGGGATGCGACTTAGGAGCAATACTTATTTCCTGGGTCTTAGTCAAATATAACCTATCCGTCGATCAGTTAACTTACTTGTATCAATGTTGTGTGAACTATAATCTCTCTAACCTTCTCACTGCTCTCAGCACTTTAACATATCTAATCTCTCTATCTTATCATCTAATTATTCACTGCATTTCTAATATATACATCAATGCATATTTAGGTTATGGCTAATTTATATGACGAGGTTATCGAATCAAATAGGAAGCCGTGATAGCCGAGTGGTCATGGTCGCAGACTCACCATCGGCGTTGTTTTTGTCGAGTTGTGGGTTCGATCCCAGATGCAACGAATGACCATCCTTGTAGTGGGGCTGATGAACATTAAGACTAGTCGAGCTACTAAGTTCACCAGTGACGTGGTGTGGAAGTTTGGAGGAAGGAATGTAGGTAAGGTGCAGTTCTCATCACTTGACGAAGGCTCGAAACTAAGACCAATGTATTGCTTCTCATTACGACTTAAATAAACAATCATATCTATTCAAACAACGTGATACATAAGAGGTATATAAAAAGGGGGAAATCGAAAGAGAACTAGTTACATAATTTATATGAACGTTAGCTAATTTTTACTGTATATATGATCTCGTCCTGTTAAATAGTGGGCACCACATGCATGTTTGAACTGCCCTAAATAAATATCTAGTGATCGGATCAATAGGTTTCTATACGGTTCATTAGCTGAACCAGATATACAAAAATAAATAGACTTCGCCCTTGCATCTGTATTATTCAGAAGAATCACTATAATATATCACCAGGTAAATATCTCGTATACTTGTTGCAGACGTTAGGTGGAAAAAATACAAATAGTGTATACACAAGAATACTGTACCTTATTAAGAACTATCAATTATGGTGACTTATATTAGAGAAACCATACCTCGATACATACATTGGGTTAAGCTTTGCAATTAAATATTCAATTAAGAGATGTACAATTTCCGGTGTTTTCGGTAATAATAATTGTGAAACTAAGGGACCGAGAGAAAATTTATCCATTTAGTTAGTTTGCGAACTTATTTGATATTAATTTACAGATAATTTATAGAATTATAATTTATATTCAAAATTAATGCAAGTTGTGACTTAAAAGTTAAACTTTTGATTAATGGAATGTCACATTAGATCAAAAAGTAGTGTTGTATTTGAGGAAGAGTTACATATCTGTTATAAGGTTTTTTGTGATTTGAAATGCTTATTTATTTCTTATTTGGGATAATTCTTGAGAGTATGTGTAGATAGCATCACGAAAAAATGTATCAGTGTATATTTTTAAGTACAGTTTGGATTTTTTTTTAAATACAGATTTTTCTTCTATTTAATTTTTATAAGAAAGCCTGTACCTCACTATTCAATAGAATTATTTCCACTATTAAGCCTATGTATCATATCTTTCGAACTTGCTTCTGTACACCATCCTTGTCTCATGCGATAACCACTGCACCACGGCCGTTTCGACACCATCATTATCGTCATTATGCTGACCGCCTAAATACATTTCAAAAAAAAAAAAAAAAAAAAAAACAAGGGCTGGGCACGGGGAGCCAGATGAAGGTTCTCATGAAGGGTATAAATTTTCTCCCCATATTAAGGAGATCACATTATTCTCATCCATATGATGTGATAAATTTTCTGGTTCGACGAGCCACGTGTGGACGTACATTGTCATTCAGGAAAACAACACCTTTACTGATCATGCCGCAACTTTTATTTTGGTTTGCACCACACAGTTAAATGAGGTGTGACAATATAACACATCAATCAATAACTCCCGAGACTAACATTGAAAACAACATACGACCACGTTTAAACTCGGCAAACCACCGACAAATCGTTGCTTTTGATGGACAAGAGTCCGGGTAACATTTTTCAATCCATTGTTTCGCTTGCAAGGTGTTTTTACCCATTAAAAAACAATGTTTTATCAGAACACGAAACTCGGTTTTTTCCATTTTTTAAACAAACTACAAAACGACTTTACTCCAACCTCGATAACTCAGCTGTTTCTGGTCCGATCGACTTCAAATTTTGACACGTTTCAAGCAAAGGTTACTACTCTAGAAAGACTTGGTTACTGGTTTACTAAGAGCACCATCTCTGGGTTAGTCTCGGGAGTTATTGATTGATGTGTTACTTCGGAATTTTTTGTGAAACTCCGAGACAAAAAATTCCTCCAGTAATTTTCTCTATCCCAAAACACAGTGCACATAATTTTGATTGCTGAAATTGTGTCCTTAGGCTTCACTTTTTTGTGAGACGTTGAATGCCTCCATTCCATGACTCCCTGTTTTGTTTCCAGTATCACCTGAATCATATCCAGACGCTTCAACGATCTGTTGTTGAATTTCGGTGACTTTCACACTTTTTGTGTACTGAAAACGAATCAAGTGGGTATTTCACAATCGAAATTTTTTATTATGTGAAGCATTTTAAATGCGAGTAAGCAAACGTAAACACGGACGAATGTCTCCATGCTGGCAGCTGCAATAGATGTCGTTAACGAGTGCATCTACATGGAATGGTGACACAGAGTTGCAACTGTCATATTTAAAAATAGTATTTACTTAAAAAACATCCCGAGTATCTGTATATTCAAAAATTTTAAGACATACCAATTTAGTTGTTTTCCTTGTTTTTCTCTTGCAGAATGTAAGTCAAAGACAAAAATGAAACAAAAGCATATTAATTGTGAAGTATCAATTACCATTTTTTATTTTTTACTCTAAAACAAATTGTTCATTTGAGCCTCATATAAAACAGTATATAAGAAGTAAAAAGTATGGAAACTTATATTCTGCTAAAAGAAAAATATATATACATCATTCATAAGTTTTAAAGATAGATAAATAAAATCATCTAGTTTACTTGAGAAAAACGACTATTTTGATACAATAAATCAGTTTTTAAAAGATATGCAAGAATTAAAAATTTTTACTCTAATAAAACAAACAAGAAACCTATCGTTATTTACTAAGAACTTTAAAGATAAGAACTAAAAATTTTCAGAGTAAAATTAAGCTACAGAAGAAACAAAAGCATATCATGCGTGTGATAAGAAATTTAAGTTTATAAATTACATGTCAGTGGACTTGAAATATTAACCGGTAGGAAATAATGAAACTAAAAATTTTAATCACATTTAAAAAAACCAAGCAATAAAATAAAGAAAAAAGTAGACTATTAAAGTTTTAAATATATTTATCTACAGGGATTTGATCTTTAAGTAATTCCACAAAATGTTACAGATAAAGCATTTTTATATTCATGAAAATGCATGAAAATCTTACAAAAAAATTTTAAAGATGGCATTACATTTTAGACTAATGAAAAGCAATTCAGTTTTCGAAATGAGATACAATAACAAAAATGTTTTATTTTATTGCTATTCTTTTCCCGAGGAATTTAATTGTTCATTTTATTTTATAAGAAGAAAAAAAAAGAAATTATTTCTGTAATAATGTGTAAAATAATAATAAGCGTATTATTTTTGTTCGGATACATTATTTCTAATCCAATTTATTTGATTAAAGTACTTTATTTTGAACAGACTCGTCCGAATGAAATATTTCAAACTACGTAGAATACTGAAATACATTTGTAAATGAAAGCACAAATAATTAAACATTAAAATATTTTTCTGGTTTAACAAGGGTTTTTAGAAATAAATGGTCTGTCATTTTATTCTTCCTAATTATGTAAAATATGTGTAATAATAACATATAAGAAAGATGCAAGAAATATTTTTCTAGAAAATTTACAAGAATAGCTATTGAAGCACGTTTCAATTTCTTCAAGTTTTATACAAGACAGATAAAGAAGTTCCGCATACATAATCATATTAAGATAATGGAAAGAAATTATTTAGCTGCATTTTTATTAAAGTATTCATTGTTTTCCATAAGGATTATAATATAGTGAAAAATTAATATTTTTTTGCTTCAGTATTGTAATTTATTTATGATTATTTAAATTATTCAGATCTGGAATCCTACACTAGTTTTACTTCTATACTCTCACGAAGATATATTAAAACAAGGCAAACTAAGTTTAAAAATTAATGTAAAATTGTTATAGTTTCCATTTCTACTGATATAAATTTCTCGCTTTTTGAATCATTTTCTTAAATTGAAAAAATAATAATTTCAATTTTTTTTAGAAATGAGGTTCTGTTTGCTCTCATAAAACTACTCATAAATATGAACTGTAATTATATGACTTATTATTAAATATATTAATATAAGACTAATAATAATATTTCGCTGATGATAATATCTTGTGACGTGTTATAATTATTATTATCTTCCGTCATAATAAATTACAAACTTTAACATTAAGTCCAAGCACAAATATATCCAATTTTCTGTCAATTAAGATGGTCACAGGTATTCTTCAAAGCATTTATTCATTTATGCTTCTTAGGAAAATCCTCTCTATCAATTCATGATTTTTCAATGAGATGACTAACAAGTTTTGTTTAAATATGAAGTTGCAAGCTGTCACAGAAACTCAGGAACGAGATGAAATAGTTACGGTAAGGTGTCTTCAGTTTCAGTAAGGTGAAGTTGGATCTTTCCTCCTGCAATAACAAATTGTTTCACACATACACAAACACGTAACGTAAATTTTTCAATTCAATACCCATCCATTTACTTTTGCATAACTTGTATATCTGTTTCTTATTATCATTTCATTACATTCTTTAGCCAATCTAATTTTCGTAATCAAGATTTATTTGATTGGGTTGAGGTTTATTTTTTAGTAAAATTGAATTATAAAAAGATCCCAAGACAATGAATAGAATAACGCGTTAGTATATTGTTACAACGATAGTCAATATATGAATCTGAAATTTTTTGAAAACATGTTATTTAAACTTCCGCAGGAGCATGCCGCTCATGAGAAGATTTTATGCAGGACTTTGAAAAAGATTTTACATAAAACAGTTTACATCATTTACAGCATTACCTTTTGATGAAATTAAGAATATCACAAATACCCTATATAAATTCCATATTCCTATCTAAAGGAATAGAAATTCACTCGAGAGTTGAAAAACTATGATAAATGTCTTTGTCCGATGAACTAGATATACCTGAGCAGTGTGAAGTAAAAACAACAAAGATTCGCCATGAGGACAAAGCTGAAAGAGACCACATACTCCACATAATAAGTAATAATTACTTCACCATATCAGAGGATATAGCAAAGTATTAATTATTACAAAGAAATAAACGAGATATCTGGATAAAATTTATTCTGTATTTTAATTGTGTCTTATGCGCATAATGTTGTAAATTACAGATATTAATGTTAATTAGATTTTAGAAAGCCATAGATTGAAATAACCCGCTACAATAGCTGGTTTTGAACTGTGATATGCGCCAATTCTCTGAAAAGCAGTTAAACCCGTGTGTTAGAGTCATTTCCTATGAAGCTACAACTGTAGTTGCATAGTCAAATAAATTTTCAAAATCCATTCACCCGTTGAGGGAAAGAGAGGGCTGACTCACGGTTGAATAATTTTAGTCTGTTTGCATAAAATATTTTACAGCTCTTAACTAAATGACGTACCTGTTTTTCGTTTACTGCAAAAACACTTCTATGTTTTTAACGGTTTCATTAATATTTTTTATTAAAGTTTCTTTATATCTAATCGAGTAAAGCCTTATGTAAAAATTACTTTAAAATACGCAAAAAGGCCTTATTATGATTTCTGCATCATGGAAAAGAGTACAAGTGGAAATGTTTTTTTTCTCAGTCAACCGTTCAGCATCTGCACATTATGTAGATATAAAAGACTTAATGTTCTATTTAAAATTATAAAAACTGAACTTAGCTTTATATTATTTTTCATTGCTAATTTTATTTTTTTAATCAATAATAACTATACTCATTGCAACTTTTCAAACGCTTTATTATCATTAAATTTTAATCTATTTTGAAATGAATGTAGGGAAAACACATATCATTTGGTATTTATCCATACTGAGTACCAAAATTATATATTCAGCTTCAAATTTTCCATTGTTGCGTTGTAAAGTGTGGAGTTGGTGAGCAAGTTATAGCCATAAATATAATAATTAGCCATAAATGTGATAATCAGATATATCTGTCTATGAATGTTGTATTATAAGTACGAGTTATTAATAAGATTTAGAAGATGACTGATTTATTGTTTTTGAACATTAGATTAGGAATCAATAAAGTAACTATTGGTGAAGGGTTTAGTAATTTCGAACCTCAATCAAGTCACGAAAATGACACTTGAATTGACACCTCCCTTTCGAAACATCCACACCATACCAACTAGAGAAATTAGAGCATCGACTGATTTAATGTGCATCAACCCCAGCTACGCAGTTGTTCTTTAGTGTCATCAGGGCAAAAGTCAACAACTGGATAACCATGAGCTCGTAACCATGACTATTATGTTATCATGGCCACATTGCTTAAAAGAAAAAGATAGCATTAATATCTTTAAATATATATTTGCAAATAATCATAGAATTCATTACTATTTTGAAAAAATCCTCTGAGGCATCGAACTCATGTTAATACATTTTTACTCCCTTATGAAATCTTGGAAACTTATTTGTAGTAATATATGCATTTTTTATTTGATTTATAGGATCTGAAACCTTTCAACTATCATTGGTGTAAGTAAAAAAAAAATTGCTTTTTAAAACAGATAAAACTTTTCAATATAAAAAGGCGTATACTTGACACTATTTCTATATAATATTCACTTATATTCAAATTGTTCGCATATTTTCATGTAATTTTTAAGAAATCTCAAAACTCATAAAGAAATATAAAAATTGGTTTCGAAATTACGTAAATCACCATTTTACAACGCGTAGTATTTTGAAGTACGATATTGATCAAAATTTACAAAAGTACTGTTATTTAGTAGAATCATGTTGAACTTATGCATACTAATTCAGAAAAAATATGATTAAAAAATTTATTTATTATAATTATTTAAGAAATTATGTATGAAAGTTATACGTAAAAATACAATTAAAATTCATATAAAATTTTTTTGTTAATAATTTGTATAAAAATTTTGTATATGTGAAGTATAAATCATAAAGAAACTTTTTTTTTGAACATGTGTATGAAATTTAAAATTAATATGATTAGCAGTTTCTGAGAAATCGTACGCTTAAGCAATATCCTTATTGTTTTGAGAAAATACAGTTAGTTAAAATATAATTAAAAAAAACTAGCTATACAAGGCTTAGGTTTTCTTGACATCTCTGGAACTTTTTGTAGAATTTTAGTTTCGATACACTTTTGGCAAAAAATGTTCAGAACATTCGGCACTGTTGCATATAAATTGAAGTTTCAGAGTCCTAAATTCCTTTAAAAAGATTGTATAAAATTATGATGTACGTATGTTCACAAAATTTTAATATAGTTCGTTGCTATTATTCGCAAGAAGAATACATTTTCTGATTAAAAAAGCACTAAATAGCCATATTGTAGTTGTTCTTCATCACATTTTGAGTTTTGTTAAAATTTTAATAACGAAACTTTATAGAAATATTTATATATATAAATGTATGTGTATAATTATATAAAATTAAAATGTATTAAAATAAAATATTATTTATTTTCTTATAAAATGTTAAATTTAAAATAATTATTTATTTATTAAATTAATGAATTGTTGAAATTTAATTTATTTTTTAAACGCTTATTCTGAATATTTTCAATTTAAACGTTTTCTTTTATTGTTATGACTCATTATTTCTCTTAATATGTATTTATTGTGAGCTAAAAACTCTTTATATGTGTGTATTACTTTCATTGTGTTCTTTATTGAAGAAATAATCTACGAAGTAACCAAACGGGCGATAAAGGAAATGCGATTGGAACTTAACTCAATTCTTCTCAAATCGTCGCCAGGCGGCGCCACGACCTAGACATCTCTTCAAACAAAATGCAACTCAAGAGAAGCAGAGGTTTAAAAAGATGCGCAAAATTAGGGTAATTTGCTTAAAATATTTCTTTCTGTGTCAAAAGACTATTATTTATTTCTTTTCATTCATTTCTTTCTTTGAAAAATACTCCCTGAATTCGCTACGAAACATTATTTTTTTTTTCTTTCTTCTCCTTTTTGCAATAACCCTTTTTTTCCCAAGGAGTAAATATTTATAGATTCCCATTCATCAAACAGACCAGCGCCTTGAATTGCTACTCTTACTCCATCGGGGATGTAGAAGGGAAAAATTGCGAAATAGTTCGGCGTGGAAATTGCTTCGAACTGGGAGATTTGCATAAATGGGTGAATAGGTTCAAAGTCGAAAACCTTTTACAAATTTAAATATATCAGAAGACTGACGGATCCGTCATTTTCTACATTTCGAATGTTCGTGATGGATGACGATAATGGGGGTTTCAACCGATTTCATATGATCTTTTTAGTAAAAAAAAATAATGGATGCGTATTTGATTTTGAAAAAGTTAGCCTACTAAAAAGAACTCGTTTTCTGCTGATTATTTCTATATCAAGTTGTAGCTACGGAGATGGTTCAAAAAGTACTTGTTTTTGAAAACGGATGGTGTCATTGAGGTAAATTGCTGTTTCCATTGGATGCTGCCATCTGTTAAATGGAGATGAAACAAATTTGACATTGATTCTTAAGTTAGTTTTGATTTGGTATCCATTTGCCCCAAATCAAAATTTGATTTCTGCCACGTCAAGTTGTCGACGTTATTTTGCACCAATGATAAACGTCGATGAGACCTGGATTCTTCATTATTCACCGAAAATCATGAATTATACCCGTAATTAAGGTTTCTGATCATTCCTTTTAATGTGAGTAATTTTTAGAATTTCATATTTAGTCTTAAATATTAATTTAATTAAACAGTTTAAGAGTTTATTTCATGATTATAAAACAGGTTTTTTTTTAAAAAAAAATAACATCATAATTGAAAGAATTACGGTAAGCAAAATGAAGTAAATCGATTATCTATATTACATACTTTAATATAATACTTTTTTGTAACCTAAGATATTTAACTACAGTTACATACAAAGCAAAAATAATTGTTTTACATATAATATCGACAATTTAGAAATTATGCCCAAGTAAGCCTTTTCAATTCTATTAATATTAATAATTTATGACCAAATTTTTTTTTTTGTTTTCCTCATTTTACAAATAGTTTATTAAAAGCTTTCTTTAAGATCATCATCATTTATACAAAAATCAAAACTAAGAATAAATACTATTTATATCAATTAAACTGTCTCTCTGATATCATTCAAAGTCATATATTTGTTCCTCTGTTCGTAATAATCAAGAATAAATCGTTGAAATAATGCCAAAAGATACTATACAGAATATTAACTGGAGCATTACACAGATAAAACGACATCTCTACTCTTAGATCAAATGTCCTGCCGTTCGTGCAGACCTGTGAAATAAATACCCTCGGAAAAGGTTAAAAATGAGAATATTTCGGTCTTTCTTTTTGAGTTGTGCAGCGAATTCGAATCGCGTTATTTATATTCATATTCTGTGAATTCGAAATGCGTTATATATATATATATATATATATATATATATATATATTCGATGAACTTTATTTCGTACTTTTTAAAATTAAGATTCAATCCAGTAAATCTCAAAATATGATGTAAGAATTACTGGAAAAATAACATACGCATAGTATGTATATATTAAAAATTATCAGTCAGTCCATTTAAACCAAACAATCTTACAAAGTTCTTGCTATTATTTTGATAAAAGACTCGTAAAATGAAGTAAAAAACCTCTTGTAAGCTGTTAGAACAGGCAAAGTCTATCACTCATGCACTCAATTTACTAAAACTTATTATTCAATTATATATACTAGAGGGTGGGCGTATTTGAGGTCAATGAGAATCGCATTCTAGTATTTGCTATGTTATAACAAGCCACACTTTAGTGTTACATAATATTATATATCTAAATTCAAAGTTAAATTAATTTAATTAATGTAATAAAATATTATTCATAAGTCTTAATAGCAATGTAAAGTATACACGTGTGAGAAATATAGTTGAATATTCTGATTATTTATTAACGTAGTAGTGAGAATCAACTCGATGATTGTTGTTGACGGACCTTTTAATTTTGAGCCAGCATCAAGTGACGAGGACGAAACCTTAGCTGGTACCTCCTTTTCCTCACTTCCACACCGCGCCGTAGGAGACTTGGGACATTAACAAGTTCAACATGCATCTGCACCACTGCACGGTGGGTCTCCAGTGATATCCGGTATGAAACCACGATTTGACACCGGCACTGAAATGCATCCATAAAAAGCTTTTCAATTAGCTACACCTATGGTTAAATATTTTAATTACAAAGTAAAATTTGTTACAGCCTTTCGTAGCTACCATTATTACTGAAACATATGATTATCTGTAGTTTCCCCAAATATTTTATTCACTGATGGTGTCTCTAGTTTGTAAATCCCAGTGGATTTATTTAATCTTATAACTGAAATAAAAATAGCATAATATCTAAATCGGAGATCTCCAAACTTTTTGCTTACCTTGGAGGCATTGCAAGAAGAATTGTTTCCGGTCGAACAAAAGAAAATTTTCTCTATGGAGCTAACAATAGGTCAGGATTGTTAGCTCCATAGAGAACATCAAATTACTGCTATGTGTATTATTTTATACACTTTATATAATATTGCATATATGACGCATTTATAAGAATAAAGTTAACTAGAAATCTTAAAATTAAAATGAAATTTGGCATCAATATCTGGTTCACTTGCTTCACTTTTGAAGATAGTTGCTCACAATTTATGTTCTTCCAAACTAATGTAACATAAATAAAGAAAGATTGCGCAGCGAGGGATATTTGACTTTTTGGAAGTATGATTTACAAAAGTGCGATAAAGAAACTTATGAAATTTCTTTCTCAGTTGAACATCAAATTGCTGCTATGTATTTTATTTGAAAATTTATGGATCTGTATCGACTGTAAATGGAGTCGCAAAAATAAAAATAAAATATTTGTTTATTGTTTTGAAACTCCTGGAATTTGTTTTCAAATCCCTGTATGAATGGAGTGCTTGACTCAAAAGAGACAACTGGGCACAATAAGTCTTAAATTAATTTTATGGAGACATATTTATTTGCAATAGGGTATTGTGATATTTCTTCCACTCTGTACTCACATTAATAGGTACTCTGAGCTGTGGCTTTTGAAGCTCATCTAGATATAAAGAACAGTTACAGAACTATATAGCAAAATATAAATTCTTTAGTAAATTTAACAAGTGTATGTTAAAAAAAGTACTGAAATCATAAAAAATCCCATCTAAATTTAAAACATTTAAGAGTCTCCCTTAACTCCACAAAGACAATCATCTGCCTGACTTTGATATATGACAAGGGTAGTAACGCAGTGGTAATGTAGAACAATTTGGCCTACAAGCTGTTTCTTCATCCGGCCTAAGTTTTAATATCGTTTTATATGAAAAATTAGTCTAATCAAGTTTTAAGACAACTGGCATATGTAAACAAGTTAGAACTGCATTTTTCAGACCTAGATATATGTACTTCTTCGGTATTAAAAATCAATTTGACTGTTCACCTAAAGACATCATACCTTAAGTTGGAAATAATTAATCTATTAAATAATGACATGCTAAAATGATGCTTAACTATATATATATATACATATATATATATATATATATATATATATATATATATATATATATATATATATATATATCATGACAAATGTGTAGTGTGTGTGTGTGTGTGTGTGGCAGCGATTTCATATTGTTCTAAAAATGAATGATTCATGTTCTAAAGTGAAGTATGTAAAATTGCAATACGCATCAATATTAGATGACCATTTTCAACCAACGTAAGTTTTAATATAATCATATTACTTTACATAACTTGTTATATAATCTTATTAACTATTACTTGTAATACACTCATTGCCCTAAAATATTTCACTCCAAACAAGAGTTGTCTGAATAAAAAAATTACCTACTTAAGTACATCGTTTATGTAAGTAAGTGACTACAAAATTAGTATTTACTGAAGTAAAATTAGAAATTAATCGAGGTTTTAACACCCAATTGGGCCATCTGTAGCATGAATGCATGATGAGATACATTCGGGCATTGAGATATACAAGTCCCATATAATATCCTGCGATATCTCGTTCCACAGTTCTGCTTACTTGTTTTGTAATCGAAGGAGAACGAAATACAACGCCCTCTAGTGGCATTGCGCAATCACGTTGCATTTCTAATCATTTGCATATCTGCCTGACATATACCTTCATGCCAAGATTCGTAACAATCCCACTCTTACATCTTGGTGCGGAAATTGTTATGACAATGAGTATATAATTCTATTATATTTGTCTTCTTAAATGCTGCTTGAATCACAAATCTAAAGCACAGATAAAGTAATTAAAATAGTCAATTATATTTCAAAAAGAGTTTATTAATTCCCTAATAAGGGGAATGTTCTCTACCATACAATTACAAGTACCTTGATGCGAGTACTAACAATTATCACATTATAGATATGAATGTTCTAACTGGAAGACAATGCGAATAAATCTTTTAAATAGTCAATCAAACAGATAGTGTTGGGTTCTAGTCTCAACAAATGTAGACACGGAAAAAAATCCCACGCGCTGCACATTAGCACTCTTTTTATTACACCGAAACGATATCTCCTTCAATTCACTTCTCGGACATTTCTATACGTTTTGATTAATCTATATATTTTACTTCTTAAGTTTATCTAATTTGCATCACCACATTTCATTTGATTGAAAAAAAGTTAGAAACTTAAACATAACACCAGGAACAAACCCTAGATGTTAGTTAAAGGAAGTTTCGCTAAGAGCCCATGTTTGTAATTGATCAGACGTACTACTTTAGAACTCCAGAAAAATAAAATATTATTTCAGAAAAACAGATGTATTCATTGCATTAATACGAATTTATAGTTCTATAAGCTTTGATTAATATATAATTTAAAACACATTCTATTTTTCGTGTCATCATGTGTATTTAAAACTTATGTAAGAATGATGCTTCCTAATTTAAAAAAATGAACATGTTTAAGTTATTGCTTTTTCATCAGAATTTTCCATGGGAATGTTTCCGATGTCGCTAACTGATTCGCCAAGTTTAAAAACTTTTCGATCGCTCCCTTCTTAAAAAATGTTTGACACCCCCTGATATACAAGAATATCTATAAGAAAATCTAAGTAGCGATCGAAATCCCGTATAACTTGCTTTTCCTGTTACGAATAAATGTGCAGGACAGCAACATTGCTATGTTTATATGAATTTAACATGCTCTGATTATTCCATGGTGCAAACAGAAAACAAATTATTCTTAAGAAATGACAAAGAACATAGATGTAGCGTATCTTGAATACATGCAATATATAAGTGTTCAAAATCTCTTATAAGTAAATAGTCCTTAAAAGGTAAGTTGTGTATTTCCTTGAAACCAGTGGTAAAAGTTGAAACCAAAATATGTATTTAAATTCCATGGTTATCACAAGAGATTATTTACCAATCTTATGGATGTAAAAGTTTGCAAAGTTGTCTTGAATATAACAAAACTTCATATTTTGATCATGTTACTTCAACAGAAAAAGAGCTTCTAAATCAACTCGCATAACTTATGAAGGTATTTCCAAAAATACCTATTTTTATATAAATGGCATGGTTAAGGAAAGTTTGTATTATAGCTGTGTGCGGTCTTATATTAAATGGCGTCATAACAAATCTGCTACTGAAAAAAGTTTACTTTTAATTGTTGGAATTGACGAGTTGACATCATCATTTATCGTCCAATAATTACCATCGATGAGACCTAGATTCAACGTTACACGCCGAAAGCAAGCAACGATCACATCAATGCGTTCAATATAATTACTAAGGAAATAGTTAGTACTAGGGAATCCACTTCAAAGATGACGAAGACGATCTTATCGATCGGAAACGGGAAGGAGGTGAAGGTGTCAGGATGTGAAGGGCGTCATACACATGGATTTCTCAGTACAAAGAAAAACATTCACATGGCAATATTATAGTGAATTACGCCATTTCCAACTGAGACATTTTTTTACTCACCCTTGTAATTTATCAAATTTGAGAACGAAAGCCTTTATGAAGGGTGTAATGCATTCACTCAGGGAAATCTAGATCACAAAACAAGGTTTTATCTTTGTTGGTGAAGTTGTTTTACATGAACGAGGAATCTGCGATTGTTGCACTGCGTAAATTTAGACTTCAGAAAAATGCGCAGACTGGAAAAAGGCCTTTAACAGTGACAGATCTCATAAATCTGGTTCAGCGATTTGAGGAAATTGGATCGTTCGAGGATCATGTATGGTCCGGACGACCAAATCTAAGGCAAACACTTTCGGTGCGCGAAACATTAACAGAACTCATTACAGAATCCTCTGTAGGGAGTAACAGTGCACGGAAAACTGATCGACGTTTGGCTTACACCATCCTTGATACGCAACATTCTTCATGGTGTTCTTAATCAGTATCCATACAAATTACTATCTTGCCATGAACTTTTACCGTCGGATATCGTAGAGAGAGAAGGTTTTGCGAGATGGGCTCTCTCCAAAATTAAACAAGATTCCTCTTGGGTCTTTAAGATCTTGTGGACAGATGAAGCTCATTTTTCGATCCATGGTGACGATAATACTCTTAACTGTCTCAACTGGGTGACGTCAAATCCACGAGTGTGCACAAAAAAACCACTGCATTCCCCCAAAGTCACATTGTGGTTTGGGTTCACACATTCCTTCATCATAGAACCCCTCTTCTTTGAAACACAGTGTCCAGTAAATGGGTGGAAAACGATGACAGTAAATGCTCAATGTTACTTAACGCTTCTGAGCGAAAAAGGTTGTTAAATGTTTGCTTGAAAAAGATGCGCTTTCTACTGTTACGTTGATGCAAGATGGAACAACAAGTCACACTGCTTCCCAGTCAAGGAATTCTAGATATAGACGTTCTAGAAAGAAAGAATCATTACAAACGTTGCAAATTTCCATGATCTCCTCGGTCTCCATATCTGACATAAATAGACTTTGGGCTGAGGGATATTTAAAATTCCGGATGAATAGATCCCGTCTATCCAATCTATCGAAATTGAAAGATGAGATCCGCTGAGAGCTGTCATGTATACAGCCAGACATTCTGCATTCTATCGTTTCTTGACTTATGACACGCCTTCAATGTGATATCCCCTGTGGTGGTGGACATGTGGAACCCATCATGCTATAACAAATGATTTCATAACATTATTTTTGTTATTTGAGTATCTTTTCTTTCACTCATGGTACGAAACACCACCTATCAGCAGTTTTTTTAAATTTTTTTCCTTTCTTATCTTAAAAAAAAAATCCAGTGATTTATCGATGCTGAACCTGCAAACCTTTTTTTTATTTAGTTTAAATATATATATATATATATATATATATATATATATATATATATAATGTATTTACTACTAATTATTACTATTTAATTCATTTTTATGTAAAACAACACTCGAAGCCAATTTCAGGACTATTTTATCTTAGCGAAGAGAGATATCATTTCCACACAGCGGGAATTACACATCTCCATTTTTGGATACATATTATGACAGTATGAGTATAACATCAAGAGAGCTAGAAGAGAGCTTTTCGCTGTTTTTTCATTTTTATATCAGGGAAAATTAACTTTAAACGTCACAGATCACGTGGTATGGATGGAGAGACTTCCAAGGAATCTAAGTGTAGACTTAAAGTATATAGTTATTTATATATATAGTATTCCAACATATTGTAAATGAGGTATGAAAATCTTAATGAATAATAACTATTGGAATAATATTATTCGAAATAATAATTAAATAATAAGGAAAATCATACAAAAGAAAGGATAAAAACAAGAAGATGCAAACAAAATACATTAAAAAGATTTTTTGGAAATATACTTGTCAAAATCTATGACTGAAAACTTTGCTTACTTAAAGAATGAGGCCATGTTGGCTTACTGTTCATGGTCGACAATTCGTGGCCAGCGTGGTTTCCGTCAAATCTTGGGCTCGAGCTCTGATGCTGCTAATTACCCGCCTTTTAGAGGGGCTGATAAACGATAAATTTGTCGAGGCCCCAAATCCTCTGGATGGTGTGAAGCGAAATTCTGGAAATGCATGTGCTAACTCAGATGCCATCCTCTTCTCTTAACAGAAGTTCAAAACTACTTGTGCCGTCGTCAATATCCTCGTGTTACTTCTAAATGTGACATAAATTAACATTCAAATTAAATTCAAAAGAATTTCCTTAAAATTTCTTCTTTGGGACAACAATTAGCTTACGAAATTGAATTAACGTGAACGAATTAACGTTACGAATTAACGTGAATAAACCTTATTAAGGTATTCCCATGTGCATTTCTCTTGAAATGACCTAATTAGTACTTCTATAATTCACTTTTTTTCAGAATCTCTACTGATGAATAAAATATATAAGCTTTCATATATATAAATTGTAGTGTAGCTAAGTTTGGAGGTTGAAGTATGGGTAGAGAAAGTGAGATCGGAAGATTAGAATAGTGGGTTTTTAGTGTTAATACATCATATAAGAACAAATATTTAATAGAATTCATATTGTAAGTTTTATTACAGATACGAATCCAGTTTTTCATTCGTAATGTAAGTAAATTTTACTGCATTATATTTAGGTACAGATGCGTGAAAAGCTTTACTTCACATTCGTAATTCTCATATTATTTTTTTTGATTATTCATAAATAACAATAAAATTAAGAGAAAGATTTATATGCCTTATTATTTAAATGAATTAATATGGATCAAGTATTAGATGGTGAAACAACATCTGCATTAAAATGTCGAGACTCGAACCCTCTACCGTTGAAAAAGAATCCATTATGCAGCAAGCAGGCTTCCGTGGCCTTTAATGCATTTCGTAATAAGTATTCTACACATTTTTCCAATATAAGATTCATTGAAATAAAACGAATATTTCACTTTAAAACAAGCACTTTAACCCTTTCTTTGTGATATCGAATTCATTTCATTAATCCCTTACATCTCTCCCTTTCCACGAAACATCCATTCCCGAAATAAGAAAGAAGAGATGCATCCGAACCGAAACACTGTTACTCCTCTCACAAAGAGATCCAGAAGAAGGGAGGAAAGGGTCTTTTATTATTAAAATATGCATACAATTTCAACGCGCGGAAAGATGCAAATCTCAACTCTGTTGTAAACATACAACCGAATGGAAAATTCATGGACTTCGATAAACATGTAAATGAGCGCAGGTAAATGCGCATTGATTATGCTGTCGGCTACAGTCGCGTGTAGGGTTGATTCCTCCCCAGCGTTTTATAGCGAACTCCAATCCTTTTTTCTTTCGGTTGGCCCGAGGAATGTTTTTCGCGTTGAATAAAATGGATATGAATATGAAGGTGAAGACTTTTAAAAGAAGACACTAAATGTCGCTGCGGTTTTCTTAGAGGTGTAGAAGATTTTATTCCAGATGAAATTTACAAGTAAGGTGAAAAAGGTAATTTGTATGACTTCCTCATTCTTCAGAAGTTTAAGAGTCATAGACATCCAAAATAAAGTAGAAAAAATAATAAAGTGTGGTTCATTACCATAGATTAATTTGGTAAAAAATGAGCCCCTTTTTATGATTGTCAATGAAAATATGTCGGCATAAGCCTTAGAATATTTAATCTAAGAACGCAGTTTCGAATGAAACTCTTCAATTTGAGTGTTTTTGGTATTATTTTAATGATTCTTGTTCTACAATGATTGATTGTTTCTGGTCATTATGAATATGATAATAATTATCAGAGAGGCCATAAGTCCCTTTATACTTTTAAATGAATATAATGTTTAACGCCTTAAGTTATAATGTATTATAGTCTGCCCCTCTTACCACGTGGTTCAGTAACATATAAGTCTAATTTATAAGTGTTTTTACCACTGCTTCCTTCGTAAGCAATCGCTATTGATATCACTCCTTGATATTGAGGAAGCCGAAATAGCCTAGTGGTCATGATTGAGTATTTGCAACCAGTGGTTTTCGTCGAGTTGTGGGTTCGAGACCTGATGCCACTAAAGACCCGTCGCGTAGCCGTGGTTCATGCAGGTTAAATCTGTCAAGGTTCAAAGTCCTCTGTTGCCGTGTTGCGAAAGTTTTGGAGATGAAAGTTCCAGCTCAGGTGTCTTTCTTGTGACTTGATTGAGGTTCAAGATAACGAGACCCGTTGCCAATAGCTCTAGTGTTACTTCTCAGTGAAATGCAGAAAAACAATTACTTAGATATATATTGTAGTGTAGTAATACTTATTTTTCTTTTTATGAAATTCATATTAATATTTTGTTCGGATGATAAAACGAGTTCATGTTAAGATATATATATATATATATATGAATGCATGAATCATTATTCCTCGGAAAGTGAAATGCCCCATATTAGATTTGTTTTGTTTAAGGCTACACAGTACCCTAAAAATGACAAATTTAACGAAAAAATTTTTTTTTGCATTTTCCTGTAGCCCATACGATTGGGAATCTTGGCCCCAAATTTTAGATCTAATAAGCAATTAGTTTTTAAGATATTTGAAGTTTTTTGAGTCACTACATCTGACAGCTGAGGGGGCGTGGTTAGTTTCGGTTTCATTTTAAGGTATTCTTCCATTCTTAAATTTAATTAATTACTATTATTTTTTTAATAAATTCGATACCAACAGAGATGCGGTTATTAACTTCTACTTTCACGACTAAAACGTTTGTGTTTGTTTATATTTTGAGTTTTTGGTGTACTTATAGTTACTTGCTAAAATTGATAAAAAAAAAAGGTCTTTCTCAAGACCAATATTGATTCTGCATATAAATTATATAACTTATTTTGTGATTATGTATATTATATTTTTCTCACGGTCTCGTAACCAGTGAGATTAACTGTGCAATGCGAAATTTTGAATAGATCAAATTTTAAGATTTGTAAAGATTTTTCTTCCTTGTTTAATGGATTTCTAAATGATTATTTAATTATTTTCCAGCATTAGTTAAACTACTTAGGATTGGAGCCTCACTTAGGATTAGAACTACTCTTAATTTAAAGCCCAGGATATAAGGTCTGCCATGCAAGATTTTCAGAAGAAACGAAATATCTGTAGAAAAATATCATCCGTAAAGGATTGGTAAATAAAACAATAAACTTAATTTTCTTTGAATATTTTATAATTCTTTTTTCTAAATATTTATTATGATATGTATTGCAAAAATAGCATATGTGATCAAAATTTTATATTATCGCTCAATTTATATTAATGCTGTAACGAGCAGTTCACTTAACATGTATTTAGTAATCATAGATTCCGACTACCACTTTTTAGCAGGATCAGACTGTATTTATGTACATGTGATACTACTCATATATACTTTTTAAAGTTTCTTAAAATGTATTTCAATAACAATATCTCTAAGGCTATATCCCTTTCCATTATTCAAGTAAGCGCTTTTAATATCACATTTTCCATTATAGTTTGCATTATATCTTGCAGTATTCACTGCATTTCTTGAGGGATTTTATTACTCAGAGAAGTATTGGTCTTATAATTATTGATGAAAATACGATCTAAAATATACCCTTAGAGAAAACATCTGTACAATGAGATAGTGGGAGAACGGGTAATCAATATCAAGTTGTCAAGAACGACTTAGACCCTTGGATTTTAGTAATACTTTCTTCAATGCGATCAAATCTGGCCTTGATGCAACTTATGCAAGGACTTCCAGTTCTTGGAGAATCTGTGACAATCCCTAATATCACGAAAAGCTTACAGCGGCTCCTTTGAACCACGAATAAAATGTTGAAACGTCTTGCAAATTAGCCAGAGAAGTCTTTTTAAGTCTACTTGATAAGAGCACTTAAAAATGACTGGACAAGTTCTTTTCGAATCCTAAGATTGAAAGTTTGAAACACCACTTCAGATCAAATGTCCTCCTTCGCTACAACATAAAAAAAAACATCACTCCTATCTAATTCTAAACTAGTGTCAGTTTCATAGGCCTAAGAGTCAGCCTTCGTAAATGAAATGACGCACAAATACTCTCCAAGTGAGAACAATGGAACCTTCATTTGCTTAGTAATATCAGATGTTTTTCGTACATAACACACTTGAGTATTTTTCCAAAATTAAATCCCAAGCCTTGATTTTCAGATTCTGTTATTAAACCCCACCTCCCTTCAAAAAAAAAACAACAACAACCAGGAATTATTACCATTTTAAATTATAAAGTAACTTTTGACTCATTCTGTATAAGAGTATACCTTTAGAGATACAGTTTAATTGATATAAATAGGTTTTTTTTCTTAGTTTTGACCATTTATGATCCAATATGAACTTAAGAAAAAGTTTTAAAATTAACACTAAAATGAGAAAAAAGTTATTTTTCTAAAAGAATTACCTCACGTGCATTATTCGATTACTAGTAATTATCATTATAATTTAAAAAGGCTTTATTTTGCATACCTATCATAATAAATGTATGATTTTTTTGGGTAGAAAATCCTTTTTAAATTTCTAAGGATTGGAGATAAAGTATAAAACTGTTTGTTAAAGCTTATTGCAAATTTTATCTATTGTTTTATATTTTCTCCACGAAAATTTTGATTAAAAATATGGTGAGCTCACCGAGTTGTTATTTTAATGTTAATAAGGTTACCTCATTGGAATACGCAGTTATACATTTAATTCCTACACAAATTCTTGATTAAATTAACGGTTAAAACTCAGTGTAACTATTAAATTCAGGCATAATACATTGGCTGTGATGAAATAATAGTCTATTTGCACTAGTCTTTGAACTTGAAACATTTTTTTAAAAAAAATAATTGTATTACTTAACTATTAAAATATGTCTTTGGCATACAATCTGCTTGATTAATTTAACACTTAAGAATCAACACTTTTCTTAAATTCATAAGGTTTCCACCTTTAACGTGATGAAAAACAAATTTTTATTTATGCACTCTATCAAAAATTTAACATTATTGTCAAGAGAGATCCTGAGGAAAGAGTTTTTTCATCGAATAATTTATTATTTATTAACGTCGCACTAAGAAGCGACTCGAGGACGATTGGCTGCGGACCTCGTAATCTTCAGCCTCTGCCAAATGACGAGGATCAGATTTGAGTTCTAACCTTTTTTTTTCTATAAACTTCCAAACCTCCTTACGGGACAACTTAGGACCTCGACCGATTTCATGCGCATCAGCTCAGCCATACAACGGCTCTTCAGAGGCATCAGGATTGGAACCCAAGACTCGGCGGGAATGATGCTCAAAACGAGCTCGAGACTGTGTCCACTAGACTACCATGGCCACTTATTCCCACACATAAATAGCCGCGAAAGTCTTGTGGTCATGACCATAGACTCACAGCTGGCAGTTTTCGTTTGGTCGCGGGTTCGAGCCTTGATGCCGCTGAAGACCAGCTGGTGCTGATGAGCTTTAAATCTGTTGGGACCCAAAGTCCTCCATTTGGTGGGGTGTAGAAGTTAGGAGAGGGGGTGCTAGCTAATGTATCGTCATAATTTTGACCGATGTTCACAATTACGATGTCCGACGCCCATATACACCTTGTGCTGCTTCAAGTGTGACGTTAATAAAACCAGATCCCATACATAAGTGAAACATAAATGCTAAAGTTTATAGAAGTTAAATTTCACTAGTGTATTGAAACTCTGAAGGATATCATTGAAACTTTGAAGGATATTAAAATGTGAACTTTTTTTTAAAAACTTTCATACAAAGTTTTGCAAAGAACAGATTTAGTCACCCAGATGTATTAATGTTTGTCAATAATTATTAATTTTTTTCTATTAAATAGTAGTACCAGAACAAACATGATTATGAAATGGAAATTTGATTGATTGATCGATTAGAGATTGGCTTGCAAAAATATTCAGAAAACACTTTATTTTGGAATGTGCTCTGGTGTCGCTGACTGTAACAGTAGCCTCTTGGGGGGCTAGAAAAATTCTATATTGCTAGTGTACGTATGATTACAACTGTTTATAGTAAACAATCTTTTTTCCAATAAGATTATTCTGTTACAGAATAGAGCTAAAGAAAACTTTTTATGTATCATAATTCTTATTGATGACATTCTGTGTAATCCTTACTCAATAACGTTAATGATGTCATCATGCTTATTATGTACGATTAGATATTGATGTTCCGTTCTTAATGTATCCGTTTCATATAGCAACTTATATATGAAATCTTTATAATATTTGTTGTCTCTTATAACAGGAAACACAGAACTATGTTTTGAGATTATCTGACTAAAAAAACAATCACATCTGACAACTGTAGGAAATTCGCATAAGATAAGAAAAAAATGTTTTGTCAATTAGCATTTAATATATTTTCACATAAATATTTAATAGATTCTTCAGGCCCAATTGAATTTTTCAGAGTTGCTAGATTTAAATCAACAATCTTTTCAACATATTTGAATTAAGTTCATTTGAAATGTTTTGTTTTCGTCTGTTGCAGTATATTGTTATCATTCGCCATCAAATGGCACTTTGCAAGTGTCGAGTGTGAACGATGTTTGTTTACAAAACACTACAGAAAGAAAGACTGCAAGGTGACGCACGTGGTAGAAGTAAACTACAATGTTCACTAACATAATGGGGTAAATATATATGTTTTGATAAATTATTTTATTATTGTAGCAGAAAGAGAAAGAGATTCTTGTACGGATAGCAAGATGACGCTAGTTCTAAAAGTAAACTGTTCTACTCACCAACGTAAATCAATAAAGGTACGTAGAAAAAAGTTGTAATTGTTATAGAACCGAGTCTGTTCTTGTGTAAAGCTGAAATACAAAACTTACATGTGAGTAAATTATCACTAAAATTAAAGAGAAAGTGAAGTTAATATCTGAGATTTTTGTTGTATAAAAATAGAAAAAAAAATTCTGTAATATTTTTGTGCAAAACGTTCCAAAAATGTCTCTGATGTTCGTTTTGAAAAGTTTTTAATATTTGTCAAACATTAAATGTTATTACCACCGTAATGATTTTGTCATCAGTACTACAGATAAACATAATAATTTCCTTAGCTTACATCAACTAATAATATTTCAGGTGTAACACAATGTGATTTTTTCTAGAAATATTAAAGTACTTCTTACACTTTCGAAATTATACTTAATAAAGAGCAACAATAACTTTTATTTACACGGAAAATAGTAATAGTTACTCTGTTTTGCATTTTTATAATAAAATACTCGCTATTTATAGTAATATACATTTATTTTACTTTGAAAAAAACCAGAATTTTTCAAACTTATTGTAAAAATAACTTACATTTATCTTTATCATGAATCCACGCATTCATTGAGTACAAATTGAACAAATCCTTGTAAATATATAAGAAAGAATAAAGTAAATATTTATGTATCACTTTCCGGAACAATGTATGGATTCTCTAATCTGTATGGATAAAGAGCAACACAAACATATTTCGAGAATCACTCCGTACAAATAAATCTCTCATACTCAGCAGTTATTCGATTGAATTCTTTTTCATTCCAATTACATTAGCAATTAAGATACGCTATATCGACTTCACCGAAGTAATTTTTATCTAAATTGAAAAGCAAACCGCTCTGTAAGCTTCTTTGCCCGCGGAATCCTCGAACCTTTTTAAAATTCAACACGCTTCCTTCTCGTCGTTTTTTCACCCTCTTTGCCCAATCTATCTGACTTTGGGTGTATTTTTCTCTTGTAATTTAATTAAGTGTCCGTGTAAATACTTCAAAGGAAACAAATTCCATTGGCGACAAAAAATATGTCCAAACCTCTCGCATCTATAACACCGTGACTGTTCTTAGGACAATTTTAATGTCTCCACTCGAACAAGTCTTTGTTTAAAATTAAAGTGCCTAATTAGCCTTAATTATCGTACTGGAATCACTCTGTCCTCCAAGTATTATAATTAACTGTTCTCGTCTCATTTATCACGAGTTTTTCTTTTATATTTCAGACACTCCACCAGCACGGGAACATTTTTAATTCTCTACGGTCGCTTTGAAGGAAGGTTTAAAGGGATTTAAATTTCCACTTAAGAAGAGTTCTTAAGAAACTAGGCGAGGAATGAGGTCATTTTAATGAATAGACAATAAGAGGAGGATATTAGAGACTCAACATTCTTCCTAAAGCAGAGAATTTGAGCCGAAAAAAATATTTTGGAATTGATTTGCTTACTTTGCTTTTGTCTTCTGTTGGACATTTTGAATTTTATCAAAGGTAAACGAAATTTATCCAAGTCCATTCAGATTAATTGTCTGGAATGAAGGTTTTATAAAAAAAAAATCTTTTTTTAGTTTCTCTCCGCTGAAACTCTTGTAGAATTTTAATTCTGCATATCGATTATGTGAGTAAATATCCAAAGTTAATTTGAGCTTGAAATTTCTTAGCTTATATTATGTACATCTCTTTATAATTCTAAAATAGATTAGGTGAGATATATCTTGACTTTTCTGACAATAAGGCCACAAGCCATTCGGAGGAAAATCAAAGAGTATATATTGATGACTAATGACTATTTCATATATATGTATATATATATATATAAAGAGAAATAGAGAGAGAGAGTAAAGAGGGAGGGTGTTCCAAAAATTCAACCTACAAATTCAGAGGTGTTGTAGAAGGTACTTAAGATATATTCTACCCCATATTCTACAGTAAGTTTAAGAACTTACTGTAGAATATGGGGCCTCACACCACGTTTAGAGGGTGAAACTCATAAAAACTGTATGCTGGCCCTTGATTCGGAAGAAACGGAAGTTGTTTGTCAGTTACTGATTACTTAATCCACGTACTTCGGATTGTTGGAGTGTCTGTCCCTGTCTCCATGGTTTTGTTTTCCTCTCTCAGCAGAGGTATGCAAATGGGGTATAACTTAACTGGTAAACTAACAGTGTGAAGTGGTAATAAGTAACTGTGCCTACATGGACAACTTAAATTAGATCTATTGAAGTAGTAAGCAGGTGTAATATTTAGTTGTCTTTTTAGTGATTATCGTAATGGCTGACTACACGAATCAAGAATACCCTGATATATATTTCATGCATGGTCGAGTAGATTGCAAAGGGTGCCTAGTGCAGCCTATCGAAAGCAATATGAGAGGAGGAGGAGTCCGCACCATATTACCACGAATCATCGACTACTACGGGAGACGGGTACTTACCTTCAGCACAGCCAGATACAGAGAGAACGCACAATGTACTCACTCCTCAAATGTAAAAAAATGCGCGGCACTGGTTTACCATTTCCCCGTCCTTAAGTACATGAGCAGTTGCATTTGAACTCATTGTTCCTCACACGGTGGTCTGGAATATTGCGCATACTGCAAAGATATACTCCTTTCATATCCAGAATCAACATTATCGAACCGAAGATGACTATCCCCTTAGTGAACAGTTCGTGCGTTGAATATTTGGCATCATCACATATTTTAATCCTCAATTTTCTGCTGTGTTTTATTTACAGACGAGACCAGCTTTACGTGCGAAGGCATTAGTAACATACATAATGCATGGGTAATTTCCGTTTCAGTGTATCGTGGAAATTTCAATAGTGGTTAAATGTTGACATGTGTTCAATAAACCTCGGCGATTATCTCTTGAGGCCAAACTTGCTTCCCGAACGCCTGAATACAACAACTTACCTTGTTTTTCTGCAACAGGTCCTACTTGAATTGCTGCAATGTTTACCGGTCGCTTTGCAGAGAGATACGTGGTCAATGTATGATACTGCGCTTGAAATTTCCCCCTCCAGGTGCGTAATCATTTCGATATAATACACCCAAGGAGGGGAGAATGGACGCATGGGATCCATTGAATGACCTCCGCATGCTCCGGATTCTGGAGTTATTTCTATGAAATCACTTTAAACCACTAGTCTACACCACTCCTGTGGACACATCGAATGATCTGAAATCGCAGATTGTCAACACTGTGACAGGCATCAAAAGCACACCTATTATCGTCGAGTGCCTCTTCAAATAGTTTTTACGTCAGTGTAGACTGTGCAATGACGTCAGTGGGCTCCACTTCCTACAAGTCTTGTAATAATTAATTATATAAATTTTTTCTTAGTTCATATTGAATATTTGTATTTCTATTCTTCCCTCGTCGTGTTTGTTAGCCCATGTTCTATGGTAAATTTTTATCCTCTTGATGACTTCTATCACCCGTCCAAATTAATTTGGTGGTGGAAAATTAATTTGTCAAACTAAATTTCGATGCCATAGTGTTTTTGTCCGAAGATCCATCTTAGCTTCATTGGAGAAGTTTAACAAGTAGGTAACCAATGTTTTGATCGTTTCTTTATTTCGGGTGCATAACGACGAGTCTAGGTCTCATTGGGGAAGGCAATCGGAAGCTAATGACCATAATAATCCATCAGTTGCAGCAATTAAAACTTACCTTAATTATCAATGTCGAATTAATAATGATACCTTTAATATATGATTATTGCTTAGACTAATGCTTTTCTGAATATCACAATGTATTTTTTGGGATAACTATGCTTTTTCGATGTGGGTTAAATTTTTTGTGAATACATTTCTCATATAAATTTATTTTTAATCATATTGTTTTGATTTTAATCTGTTCTAATACATTATATTGTATAATCCTTAAAAAGTTTTCCGGAAAAGTGAACGCGATTTTCTATGCTAAGGTGTTGATTCCCTTCCATGCTTATTAGCTATGTATATATTTTTGTGAATATAATTTAACTAATTTAATTGTTGATTTTAACTAATTTAATTGTTGATTTTAACTAATTTAATTGTTGTTTTGTGGTTGTACGAAAACAAATGCCTCTTTGGTGTCTGAAAAAAATTGCTTATACATTTTTATATGTGCTACTCAGTAAGCGATATCAGAGAAACTTGTATGAATAAAATTTGCTACATATAAAGAGCCCACCGAATTAACGGTATAAATACTTTGAGGGTTAATATTTCCTTATTTATTCTGTTCAGTACACCTTTAAATGCTTGAAAAAAAATCACCAATATCTTATAAAAATCAAATACAATCTGTGTTATTTATTAATTATAAAATAATTTTTTATTGAAATTAGATTTTTTCTTCGAATTAGAATTAATTCATGAATAATCTATATATTTTTGAAATATTTATGTAAGACTCAAGGAAGAACAGAACTACAGTTGTTCACCAGTTGTTATAATGTCCAATTGAATAACTTCCCACTGCACAAACAATTTGATATGCGATGTAAATACTACTGTGGCAATGGATATTGTTGCCAACTTGAGATGACGCTTACCTGTAACGTAATTCTCATAAGAGAGGTGAGATATTTAAAAAGATCTTGTCGATTACAAATATTAAGCAATGGTCAATCAACCTTGGCAACGATTTTGGTGACTGAAAAAAAAACATAGTGACTTTGGTGACCAAACTACGTTTTTCGAAAATGCAAAAATATTCTCGAAGTATCAATTAGAACGATAGTTATAGATTTATTCTGAATTTTCCGTGTGATAACACACCTCACCAGAACAGCTATAATTACAAAAAGATGCAAAACTGTAGCTAAGCAATCGGCATTGGCCTAGTAGATCTACCAATGAATCTGTCGGAGCGTGGCAGAGTGAATTTTGCGGGAAACAGCCTGTATCTGCGGGACTGCGGGAAGCTGTCAGAGTCCATGCGAAGTAATTACTGGAAATATTTGTCCGTACTTCGAACTACAGAGCTGATGAGCTGAATGCTATTAAAAGTGCTGTGACTGTTATAACAAGTGCTGTTTTGTACCCGTTGTGTCGCTAATCTGTATAAGTGTTGTGTTTCTTGTATATGTAAATTCTTACTATTTGTTTTTGTCATGTTCTGAATATATGTCATGTTCTGAATATATATTAATTTAAATATTATCCTCAATGTTTGATTGATTTTACTAGTACGACCACAGAAGAAATTTTTTTGTAACAATATGTAATCTTTGATAACCGTAAAATTGCAAAAGGATTTTTAATAAAAGAATTCTCATTCACTGTCTTTAAATGGGGAAGTACACAATCGAGTAATATGATGTAATCGAAAAATACACATGATGACCCTTTTGTTGAAATTCAAATCTCATTTGAAATATTGAGTTTTATTATAAAAAGGAAACATATTTCTTTTAAATAATTTTATTGAGTACTTGAATGGTATTTTTTATAAGAAAGGTTTCAAGGAAAAATTTTTTTTACCTATGTAATGCTCAAGGTAACATTTGAATTTTGATAATACACAATTAACATAATTTTGGGTAGATTGGCCGCGACATATACGTGTTTTAAATTTGAAATTTAATGCCTGTTGCGTATCTGAAGGAGTATTATTTTCCCTCTGTCTTTAGAACTTTATTAGTGTAGATCGTAAGTTATGCGCAAGCAAAGCGGCTAAAGTAGACTTCGCTGCGATAATTAAGCCTGATACTAGCATTCAGATTTAGGAAAGGTAATGCAAAAATTTGGAACCCTCATGAAAACAGTTTAACTATGATGGTGTGGTCTAAGTGAAAAGACACCTCAATGAATGTATTTTCTCCTGATTTCCGTGGTTGTTTCTGCGTTTTATTATTAATATCTTCTCTTTAACGGCCACATAAACTTTTATTTCTCCAAGTTCTGGTTCATTCTTATACATGCCTTACTGCTTTGTGGTTTTCGTATTGTTTATTTGCAGCTGTGTTTACTTTATCTTTCTCGCTTTTGTTGAATTATTATTATTGTTATGGCTCCTACTGGAAGAAAAATTATATACCTGCTATTTGAAATCAGCAGAGCTCGTTTTGAGCGAGTTAAAGATAAGTTACTTTTCATATATTATATATCTATATATTACGTTTAATAGTTATGTTATAAAATGTTATCAATGGTTATTACATAATCATGTCATTAAATGTTTTTCCATTCAATTATCATGTGGCTTATTACCGAATTACGATATGTCGAGGGACCGAAAACGGTGGTACAGAAATTACGGTATGTCGTATTAATTATCCCACAGAGATCATTTTCTTGGTTGAATTGACCATCGTCACTTCATATTTTAAGGGATCTGATTGTTATTTTATGACATTGGGCTATTCTGAATTTTCTTTTCATTAACCTCAAGGACTTTATAGTAATTTGAATTGCACTCAATGACAATTTCTTTTCTACCAAAATGAAGCGTGATTAAGTAATTTAGATCGAGATACAAATGAAGTCAACTTAATTAGATATAGTGATATATAAATGAAATAGGATTGAAAGGAAAAAAGGGAAATTTAGAATAACATCAAGCTGATAGTTATTAGTAAACTGGACAGAAACATCGTAATTAATACTTTGGATAGAACTTATTCTTTGTCTAAGTACTGAAATATGAAGTTACTGTTAGTGGGAATTGTTGGAATCAGAGCAAGTGATTTCGTAAGGTAAGACTTTATTTTTAAATCACAGACTACGATTGGTGAGTTACGATGGATTCGGGATGAGAGTTGTGATTGCTTATTAACTTCGCATTGAGAAGCAACACCAGAGAGATAAGCGATGAAACTCGTCATTCTGAACCTCGGTCAAGTGACATGGAATGCACATGGAGTAGCACATCCCTCTCGAATCTTCCTCACACCCACTGGAGGACTCTTGACTTCAACAGTTTTAACGTGCATCAGCCTCTGATACATGGTGCGTATTTAGTAGCACCAGAGCTCAATCCCACGACTCGACGAAACGCCTGCTTCAAGTCCGCGAGTACGGCCGCGACTATTGGATTCGAGAGAGAGAGAGATAAGCAAAGAGTATATTTCATCTTGTTCTTACGTATCGTCAATTAGAGTTAATTTAATGACTATTTAATCGAAAGAAAGATGAAATTAGAATTAAATAATGGAGACATCCTAGCAATTTTTGAATTGAAACTTTAAAAATAGTTGAAGCTATATTAACATAATATATATTTCCCAAATTAATTAAATCCATTGAAATTTATTAATGGATTCGAAACTATATGATAGATATTCTATATAGATAGTCGAGTTTAGTAGTACCATGTTTGTAAAATAAAAAAAAAATTATATTCAGAATGAATATTCCAAGTTTTCCAGGATTGTTGTATCACTATATCTGAATTTCTACTGATAAAATATAATCATCATAAGTTCCAGAAAATTATTGTTATTAAGGTGTCTTAGTAATTTGAAGCAAATGTATTAAGTGGAGATGATTGGGGATTAGAAGTAGTGAAGAACAAAAGATGCATGCTCGGTAAAATAAAATAACGGAGAGTTCCGAGGTTATAAAGGCGGATGGGTAAACGCACATGCCAAATTTAAAAATGTAGCTGCAAAACATGAATTTTAGACACTTTCTGAGTGAATTAATAAAGAGAGGTAAAAAAATATATAGTGATTTAATTTGAATAGTTGAGTTTATTGTTTTTGTTTAAAATTTTGATTAATACTAATACTGTACAATGTAATTAACTTCAAAGGAACATTATTAAACATGTATCACAAATTAATAGAAATATTTAAAAAAATCTAACATTTTTTCGGATAATTTCTTGGAAAAAACTACTACTTATTTACAATAAGCACTAAAAAAAAGTTCCTCTATTTTAAAATGGCGTTGTCTTTGTTTTTGCTAAGCGTAGATATTAACAATTTAATCTATCTTGGCTACTGCCCTCAAAGCGTAGTTTATACCTGCTGTGCGAGTCTCCACTATTTCTTGCATTTTAGGAAACAGTTAGCCCGGACGTAGGAGTTTAACAATTTGCCCACTTTACATGGTATTGTATTTTTCACACATTTCTGCTAAGAAAATTGTTTGAAGATTAAAGAAACTAAAAGAAAGAACGTTAGGTGAAGAGTAAACAATGTTTCTACAAATTATCTGCTTATAATTCTGAACTTAGGTACAAAAATGGATTAAAACGTTTATTTTTATCTCTTCAGCATTCTATGATTATAAATAAAAAAAATCATCAGATTTGTAGTGGCTGTTAAAAGATATGAATTCTTTTATAAGTAGATGTGGATTCTACATTATTATTAACAAAATAGCATCACAAATATTTTAAAAACCAAAAAAGTCAGTAAAGAATATTGTTTATTAGAAGTCTATAAAACTTTTATGCATGACATGTATTTGTGATTTTTTTTAAAGTTCATTTGAATCTTAATCTGTGAAATGCGGATAATCATTTTTGAATTGAAGGAAATGTTAAACTGACCTTTAAGAATATCAGTACTTATCAAGTCTACATATCAATATACTATAATATAATTTCGGATTATTTTATAAAACAAGGATTTCAAAACATAAACAACGAAACATATAAACAATTAAGTTTTATGAATATACTATCACATAATTTCGAATTATTACATAAAACAAGGATTTCAAAACATAAACAACGAAACATATAAACAATTAAGTTTTATGAATATACTATCACATAATTTCGAATTATTACATAAAGAAGAATTTTAAAATGCATTTACAAAATATTCCAACTTATAACGCGTATTTTTATTCCAAAAAGTATTATTGAAATTTACCGATGTACTTTTTACCTCGAACATAAAAATGATAGATTTAAAAATAAGGAAAAAATGAGCATAATAAGTTAGATTTCTACGTGTAAAGAATGCTGTTTATTTAAAAGAAACGACAGACCATATGAACTTAAAAAATTTCATTTTAGAGTAAAACAATAAGTTCTTCATATTCTTCTTTCATTACATCTTCACGCATCTTATTGCTGCACGATTTCAAATTTTTTTCACTAGTTGAAAGACTTTACATTTGAAACTAGCACTACGCTTATTTCGTTTGATAGGATCCATATTTACCACTAAAAAGAACTTTAAGTCATATATATTTTAACTGAAGCAAATGTTAATTACTAAAGCATTCAAAGTTCACTTCAAAATTACGTCTTCAAATCTGGAGAAAAAGAAAGCATCTGACTCCTGATTCCACGAATTCAGTTAGAAAGAGCATTCTAACTTCCAGTTGTATTCTTTTATCTTAAAAATATAAAGTAATATTCTTTTGGACATCTGTGTTGAATATAATCCACCCTTATTTGTAGAACTATTACTCCCCCACACATTTTCCCCACCCATATAGTGTTTCTTTATCGCTCATCAATTCAGTACACCATTGTGCAAATTCATGGGAAACTCCTTCAAATGAATTACTTCAAAAGAAAAACGAATTTCTCATGCAAAATTCAGGGTTCTTCGTTTAGAAAGGGGTGCATTTTTCTGTGAATGCAACTAAAAATTAAAATGGGGAATTTGAAATTATAGGAGCACGTTATTTGTCAGAATATATGGTAAATCAAATATAATAACCAAACACATGACGTAATATCAGATTGTTTCTATTTTTATTATTGAAACTGTGAAATAATAATAGCTAGCAATTCATATGAAATAAAGTTTTAAAACAGAAAATAAAAATATTTTCTCTTAAATTTAGTCCGTTCGAGAATATAAATCTAACAAAACTATTCTAATAATTACGTTAAGTTTTTATATAGATGACAGTTATCCTATTCGTAGTATTATATGTCACCAGACTTAAGTAATTCAAATCTGAAGGAATCGGAAAAAAATTCGGAATACTTATGTTTTCCTAAGGATAAGCATTATTTTTTTAAAAATTAGTGAACTGCTAGATCAACGATTTAATACAAACACGTTTTATTTTACAAAATATATGTTTATTACGATATACGAACATCTTTATATTTTTTAATAAGAGAAAAATCTTTATATGGCAATTTAACAAGTGCCAATGTCCTTCACTTCCCTACCCCTTGGGTGACCGAGGTAGCCTTGTAATCTTGAGTGCCAGCGTTGTATTTGTTTATTCCTGTGGTCGATGTCTGATGCCACTAAAGACCCACCTATAGGCTGACTAATGCACGCTAAGTCTGGTAGATGACCCAAGTTCTAAATTTGGCTTGGTGAGGAAAATTGGAGAAGGAAGTGACAGCGCTAGTTCCATCCTCGTCACTTCAAGAAGGTTCAGAATTATGAGGTTCATCACTAATAGTCCTCGTGTTGCTTAAAAAAGCGACTTTAAAAAGCCACAAAACCTTATTTTTGGAAACACCTTCGAAAGTACACAACATAATATGTTAAAATAAGCCAGATGCACATAATAATGCAGAAAAGCTGGGAAGATTCAACAACTATTTTACTTAAAATAAGCTGAGAGCAATTGCCCGAAAAATTTGAACTACCCCCAAAAATTCAAATCATCCATAATTATTTTAGTTACGTTTTAACTCAGAATTCTAAGTACCTAAGTAAGTTGGGTAAATTCGAAATATCCAGAATGTCAAGTTATTAAAGTCCGAATTGTAAAGGTTCTTCCGAAGAACCACCTTTAATTAAAAATGCAATATCTATAGGAATTAGTTAAAACATAATCTGAAACTTAATTTAATGATCATTTGGTTACGCTAGTACTAATATTACTTATGATTGAATAATAAACTAAAAGAAAACACGCACAAGCATTTATTTTTATTGTGTCTGATCTCAAAGTGTTTTTAATCTCGGACAACGTTAAAAAACAATATCGCGAGAAATTATACGAGCATCCAACTGAAGATATTAGCTTATACTAATTTATTTTATGATGCTCTCAAATTTTACTGCTAAATGAAAGGAAAATAATAACATTATTATACCTATAAATAGATAGCGAGAAGTCTTTTTTAATTATAAGATAAATTTATTTTTATTAAGGTAGATGTTTGTTTTCACAATCTGAAATTAAATTAATCTTGCAGTATTTCATTCAAATAAAGTTGAAAATCCTTGCCTACATAATCACATTGTTTTTCTTTAGTTTTCAAAGAAAACAACTCTTTCGAAATTTTATGAGGTTCGTACTAATTGTTTTGCGCAATAAACTCTGCTTTAGTTAATAAAAAAGCAAAAACCAGTAATACTCTTATTTTAATAATTAATAAAAATACATGATAATTATCATAATCCTTCATAATAAAAATCTGTCTAGACTTAGGAATCCAATTATAAGTTTATCTTCCTTCATTTTGTTCAATCTCTATCATAAGTAGAGATTAAAAAAAAATTTATGGTTCTCACGAAACATTCAAATTTTATTTTCAGTATGTATTCAAAAATACTTAAAAACTTATTACTCGTATTTTGAGCTGTATAGATATTTTACTGAATCTCAAAGAAACTTATATGTTATATAAATTTATTTTAGGTTTATTCATATATTTTTATGAAATATTCATTTACAGCATTTTTAGGCATGATTTTGTCTCAATAATTCAGAATTTTTGCAGTACTTAGGAACACTATTATTTAATTGGCTCCCTTCATTTCTTAGATAATTTTTAATTCAAAGCATATAGTAGTTTTAGAAAATATTTTGATTTCCTTTTAATTAAATTTATTATTCAACACGTAATCATAATTTTTTTAAAAAAAAGTTGTTATAAATATTTTTAAATTATTATTTTTCTCTTTCACTCGAATAAACCTGCTCCTCAGTTTTCGACCTTTGTGATTTACGACTCTTTCTTACGACCACCAAGAAATTCCTTTGCTATTTCTACTTTGTGTTGCAGCATCTCTCTTCAGAAACAACGCCAGAAATTAAAATCCCTTGCAAACTAGCACGATGGGGAATCTCGTTTGATCTAGTTGATAAGAGCACTGCAAAATGCAACAAAGACAATTTTTTTTTTTTGGATCCAAAGATCGAGGTTTCAAAACACTGCCGACTCTCAAGGTTAACTAATAGTTCACCTCCATCACGGGGTAGAAAATATTACAAACCGAAGTGGTGACCCAGGATTTGAAAACTAGAGGGCACCACAGCCTAGTTCTGCTAGTTGCATATGCCACTTACGAAAAAACTTGCCACTGTGTGTCTAACTAAGACAACCGCGCTTAAATAAAAACCAGTGATACACCAGATACGGTGCACGTGTCAAAAAGACCCGCCACTTCAGTTCGGCACAGCCTATGACCGCAAATGGGAACTGATCAAAGAGAAATTGAATATAATAGGGAGGGGATGTATATTAATGGTAGTAATTGCTAGAAAAGCCACCTTCTCCATAAATATTGTCCAGAATGTTCCTTTACGTATCATCATGATGATACTGGTGGAGGAGAATGCGGTAACACTTTTCAACAACCACATCCTAATTTGAAACACTTTATTAACTGTCGGACATGGAACCCCTTTTAGATTTTTCAATAGGAGCACTGCTAAGAGTAACCTGTCAACTTTTCTTCGAACCTAATAGTCGAGGGTTTAAAACACCATTGGCACTCAAGATACACTATTCATATTCTCTACGGGGTAGAAAAGCATCCCCAGATATGAAGGAGTAAACTTCATTCATCGAAACTGTTCAGAATGTTAGATTCTATTTTTGTTTACAGTAAGTACGATACAGTGCATATTTTTCATATTATGAACAATAATATAAGAGATGGAATATAGATATAATTTTAAATATTATCAAAAAGGAGGAGCTTGGTGATAAATTATTTAGGGGGGGTGAATTTTGTTTCCATTTCAACTCGTATCTCAAAATGATTTTTAAGCTATCTTGTTTATTTTCTAGCTGATAATTATGTAGAGAACAGGATATCGTACATTCATTTTTTCTGGAAAAATAAAAAAATATATATATATTTCCTTGAAAAAAGTTTCAGTTTTAAAATTTCAGTATGCAACAATCATTTGGGGAGAGGGAGAATTACAACACCTCTATGCTCCTTCTATACGCCACTGGTAAGAGAAACCAAGATACCTGAAAAAACGTATACCCCATATTTTTTTATCCTTATGTATATAATGTTGTAAATTACAGCTATTCATTCTGTATCCTTTAGTTTCGGGAAACCATACATTGGTACAGCCAGCAGTATCATAAAATTTAATTTTAATTAATATTCCGGAGTATCATTAAATTTAAATATTACGAAAAGTAATTGAGATAGGAATATAATTTATTTACTTATTACCCTTAAAACCTCTCTGCATAGATACTCTTCAAAACATTACATTTCTCCCAGCATTACATTATATTTAGGTGGTTTATCATTTTAGAACTCAGCAGGTTGAACTCTTGTCTTCCCCGATCCCGTTGAACGACCTTCCTTATCAACAAATTTTTATCTTTTTTCCCTATTTTTTTCAAAAGTCTAGTTCGCAATTTCATTTGTCTGGCACATCACAGAAACATTTGATTCTAGTATCGTTAGAATTATATCATTACTCACTCTCGTTCCATCTAGATTACTGTTTAAAACAATTATTTGATGCAGTTTAGCCAAATTTGGCTCTTGCTTCAAGCGCCCTGGCGGTCACTCACAAACTACGTCAATTAACACTTTTGTTAAACCAAACAAATCAACATTAATATCTTTAATGTACAGTATTATGTATATCAGGATCAATAAATATGCAGAATAAAATTTATCCAAATATATTTTGTTTATTTCTTAATAATAATTAAAACTTTGCTTTACCTTCTCGTACGAACCGAGAAATAAATTTTGTGTTGTAAGAAACAATATTTATGGACTCTTTACGGTAAAATTAGATATGAACTATATTAATCCTTATTTCGAGCAGTTAGACTTACGATATGTTAGTCGAAATGAAACTGGTTGTATGCCAAGAGTATCATGTAGTGATATAAGGTTACTCAAAATGAGTCATGTCGTTTCAAAATTCCATGTTTTCAAATATAAACACACAGAATGATAAGTATTATATAAATGCAAAGGAAAAATATAAAAGTTCTTGTAAATTCAAAGAGACATTATAATTTTTTTTATAAATGCAAAGGGTGTATTATAATAAGTGTTTTTTACAAGTGTTTATATCACTTTATTTGTTAAAAAGTATAATGTAAATTCGATATGTAACTTCCTGCTAAACACGTTGTAAAGTTTCGGTGGCAATTTATTGGACAGCAGTATAAATTCATTGTTAAGGTTCACATAAATTTGTGGGTGAAGCAGGGGCATACACATTATCTTTTATAAGCCCCCCAAAGGAAGAAATCACGTGGGTCCATATCAGAGGACTTAGGTGGCCAGCTATGTAACATTAAGTCATCCGCGAGGCAGCTCCATAAAAGCTTCGAAAACAGTTTTCTTGGAATAGTTTTACGAACACTCGAGGGCTACGTATTATTGACAATATAAGACTTCCACCGTTTTCTATTGCATTTATGTAATTTTTATCATTTTGTGCTGTTTATTTTTGAAAATAGGGAATTTTGAAAACGGATGATTCATTTCGAGTAATCCTATATAGAGAGAATTTCGGGATAATATTTGTCGTGAAACCTTAAAACTGCTTACAGAAAACTTATAAAAATAACTCACAATACATTATATTTCACATAAAAACTGTTGGTGTAATTAGAAATTTATTTTTCATATATTCCAGAGTTATAGATGTGAAAAAAAGCAATTTGCAAGAGAAGACTTTGGAATACTAATTTATTTCAATGCAAAAAATTTATTTTTATCTTAATTTGTATACAAATGTATAAAACTCTGCAAAGCTAAAATTACTACTGAAATTAAAAAAAGAAAATTGAATAAAAAAACATTTAAGGAACGTTCTATATACTAAAAGCATGTAAAAATTTCTAATTAAAATAGTTTTTTTTTAAATACCTTGTTCTAAAACAGAATATTATTTTATGTATTAGTTTCTTATTCATAATTTAAAGAATATTTCTCGGTATTTTCAGTTTTAAAATTTCGAAGCAATACTGTTGAATTAATATCTTTGTACGAAAAAAAAGACTTCCAAATATTCCTAAGAATTATTCATCGAAAAAATATATTTCTATTTAAAAATGCCTCCTCTAATTATTGTCTTTTTTAAATGCTTATTATTTTAATCAATGCATGTTGTACTCATGTGTTTATGCATGGTATTAATTAGAATCTAAATATTTTTATAAGTTCAATATAATACAGAATTATAAATGCTCGTTCACAACGGTAACCAAACATTCATAAATAAGATTGTTTTAAATCAAAATATGCGTGAACAATGCAAGGATCTCTTTTTATACCCAAATAAAAATTAGTCCATGCAATATTTCAAGATTAAGCGATTCATAAAAACTACACGTGGTATAATACAATAGAAAACTAAATATAATTAATAAATAA